>JAVGVS010000141.1:763080-843080 GCA_032718565.1 Distichodus sexfasciatus
TTGAGTTGTCTTTGTACGCGACACGTACCAAAAAAGAGTCTTGAGTCTTGAGCTGTCTTTCGTCGTCTTTTCTTTACTACAATTCAAAGTTTTACAGGCAAGAAATGAAACCCTAAGACTACAAAGATACTTTACGTGGCATTACGTGACGGTCAAAAAACTGTAACGCTCCTGAGCTATCAGCTCCATCACATTCAATGTGAAACTAACTCTTTTACGTTCCTACATCATACATAACTTCAGATTACGACACGTAAGGCACATATTACTTCTATTGTTACATAGTGGTACGTTTAACATGCATACGTATTGATAGAATTCTATTACGTAGCACTGTACATGGAAAGTTATGGAAGATTCCAGAAACATTTCTCTACTTTCTACTGTAAATAACTACAAAACATTAAATCTAAATATTCAAACATTCATACACACAAAATGGCTCTAACACTACCATCATCAGCATAAACCTATAAACCGTCTTTATCATTACTCCTTTTTACCTTCGTCACCCTTCTAAACCTTTCTCTACATTTTGAGCACACAGCAATCACGTATTTCTTCAGGAACTGCCCGTCTAATTGCTGTTTTAGTCTTCCTTCCAAGAGGGTGGGAGCAGAAATGTGTCTTTTGACAACCAAAACAGTATCACCGCAAGATTAATAGCACTCAGAGCAGGAATCCAGAATTTATCAGGTGTGTGTGTGTGTGTGTGCATTCCTACTCTTGTGTGTGTGGCGTGTTTTAGTGTGTAATCTGAAGGCCTGATGAATTGGAGTCTGGCTCTCCCACCCAGGACCATGTGGACAGGGCCATCACATCCACTGCCTCCCCTGCTGCGGCTGCTCCCTTTCCCCCAGCACCCCCCTGCATCCCTCCTTCCGTTTCAGTGTGTGTGATAACTTGAGCCTTGGCCCCTGGAGCGCTCCATCCCGTCTGTCTGGGCGCCGTTTTCGATAAGGCGGCGCTGCGTGATTGAGCTGCTCCCTAACGGACTCCTCTAACAGGGGACACGGCCCCCCGTCTCTCAGCACAAGCAGGAGAAAAATCTCCCAGAAAACAGGCGGAAAATGTAGGAGAGACGGGGCGGCGGCAGCAGCCGGGGGCAGAGCGATACAGAGCCTACAGGGACACCTCTGACCTGCCAGGAGGATTACACTGCCACGCTGAAACAAGAGGCGTACACAAGAGAGTCAGAGGAATAGAAAGATTCGAAGGAAGAGATGGAGTCTGAGGGGGAGAGAGAGAGAGATGGAGGAAGAGAGAGATGGAGGAAGAGAAAGTCGGAAGAAGGGGAGAAACAGAAGAAGAGAGACGGAGGAAGAGAGAGACGGAGGAAGAGAGAGTCGGAGGAAGAGAGAGTCGGAAGAAGAGAGAAAGAGAGAGAGACTGAGAGTCAGAGAAAGAGAGAGTCAGAGGAAGAGAGAGAGAGAGAGTCAGAGGAAAAGAAAGTCAGAGAAAGAAAGAATCAAATGAAGAGATAGAGTCGAGGGTGAGAGAGAGAGAGAGAGAGAGAGAGGAAGAGAGAGAGAGAGGAATAGAAAGATTCGAAGGAAGAGATGGAGTCTGAGGGGGAGAGAGAGAGCGATGGAGGAAGAGAGAGACGGAGGAAGAGAGAGACGGAGGAAGAGAGAGTCGGAAGAAGGGGAGAAACAGAAGAAGAGAGATGGAGGAAGAGAGAGATGGAGGAAGAGAGAGTCGGATGAAGAGAGAAAGAGAGAGAGACTGAGAGTCAGAGAAAGAGAGAGAGAGAGTCAGAGGAAAAGAAAGTCAGAGGAAGAGAAAGAATCAAATGAAGAGATAGAGTCGGGGGGGGAGAGAGAGAGAGAGAGAGAGAGAGGAAGAGAGAGTCAGAGGAAGAGAGAGAAAGAGAATCTGAGGTAGACAGTGAGTCAGGAGAAGAAAGAGAGAGTTGGAGGAAGAGAAAGAGAGGGAGGAAGAGAGTGTGAGAGAGAGAGAGAGAGAGAGAGAGAGAGAGAGTGAGTCGGAGGAAGAGAGTGAGTCAGGGGGAGAGAGAGCGAGCTGGAGAAGAGGGAGAAAGTGTCGGAGGTAGAAAGAGAATCAGAGGTAGAGAGAGAGAGGCAGAGGTAGTGAGACAGAGAAAGTTATCTTGCTGTCATTAAAAACCAAGTTTTCCAGCGTGTGCCTTACATGTCTGCTGCTTTGGAGAATGCACACACACACACACATTTTAACAAGAGCAAAACAAACAGAAATGCAGCGAGTGTGTGTGTGTGTGTGTGTGCTCCCTGTCACCTGAGCATGCAGTGCAGGTAGGAGGGACGGCTTCGTAAGCCCTGAAGCGCTTCTTGGGGAAACAAAACCCCGGCATCACACTACAGCATCTGCCAAACGATCTCATCAAAAAGCCTCTCAAGCCTACACAGAGCGGCTTCTACCATAAAGCGTGAAAATCTGCTGGTACAGGGGAGCGACGCACACGTACGCGCACACGCACGCACACACTCAGACGCAGAAACACATAGAGAAAATGGCTTGTGATGAGGCAGATGCCATATGGAAGATGACAGATAAAGAGCAGAGCATGCTGCTTTCCTCCTTCCTCGTCTCTCCGTCATTAGGCCGTTTGCTGACGCGCTTGAGCCGCGAGAGGCACGAAAATCGCCCCTCTAAAAGCACTTAGGACCTGCAGAGGCAGAGACTGACGACCGTGTAGCGTGTGTGGGGTGTGTGTTGTGTGCAGACAAAAGACAGAAAAGTCATTACTGAATGAGACAGCGATGGTGTGTGTGTTTATACCCTTATTTAATGGAGAGGAGGAAAATAGAGGGAATCAGATGAGAGAGGGGTAATTATTGGAGACGAGGGCTGGGGACTAGGTCCCAATTCTCACAAAGCAACCCGACACACACACACACACACACACACAAACGCCATCTCATGGTGTTGTACGGTATGTGCACACTTATGCACATCGCACAACGTCAGGATAACTGGATAGGCCTTTCGGTATAACAGAAATCTCACACGCTCACTGACTGCTGTGACATACTATTCAATTCACTTTCATTTTATTTGTATAGAGCTTAAATAGGGATGCACCGATCCGATACGTGGATGGGATATCGATCCGATAACGACTCAAAGAGCTGGATCAGGTATCTGTGGCATTGGGCCGAACTCTGGAGCCGATCTCTTCAATTTAATTGTAGCTTTTTCTCTGTTTGTAGGTTTTTCTTATGCGCACGCACAGTTCCTTCTAGGTGAAAGTGAAAGTGAGTGATTATTTGTCATTGTGAACACACCACAACCAAATGTGACCTCTGCATTTAACCCATCCGTGAGGGAGCAGTGGGCAGCTAACAAGCGCCCGGGGAGCAGTGCTTAGGGACGGTACCTTGCTCATGTATCTTGCTCATGAGTACCTCAGTGGTAACTTTACCCTGGTTTCAAACCTGCGACCTTCTGATCACAGGACGAACACCCTACCGTTACGCCACCGACTGCATGGGAAGTGACACTGCTGGTTTATTGTTCAACATTCACTCCAATTCCTGCATATTGATATGACAATGAGCAGAACAAGCAACGCAACACACTACAACCCCAAAAACAAATCACACCATTATACTGCTTAATGTCCTTAACAACACCAGCTCTCGCTCACAACCTCTGTGTTCCTGATGGTATTAGCGCCGCAGGATTAGGGACCATCCCTAAATTACACAACTGTGTTTAAACAAATCATTTTTGAGATGTTATCTGAAAAATAAATAATTTAGCATATACATATGGGTGTGTAATTACTACAATGTTTTAGTTAGGAAAACAGTATTATCTTGACTTAAATATAAATTAGTATTGTCTCCATTTGCTCCTCACTTATTCATTAAAAACCGGTATCAGATTGGTACTCGGGATCAGCTGACAACCAAAGTACAAGTATCGGCATCGGTATCGGAACTTAAAAAGGCTGGAGCGGTGCAACCTTAAGCTTAAACCAACAGAATCTGTCTTGAAACAGCTTTACACATCACCAGCCCCAAGCCCCTAATGAGCAAGCCTAAGGCGACAGTAGCAAGGAAAATCTGCCTCTGTAGTAAACAAGAAGAAACTTTAAGAGGAGCCCCATCCTCCTCTGGGCGAAACCGGATGGAGCTCATGCATGTATGTGGAGTGTGTATGTCAACGTGTGTGTGTGTGTGTGTGTGTAGGAAACTAATATTTACATTAGCACTTATGGTTCCCTGCTGCTTTCAGATGAAATTTTTCTGTAGAATTCTAGTGAGAACCCCACCGTGTATCTTACACTTACACTGCCCCTGTGTAAGACGCAATAAACCATTAAGTTACCCTAAATATGACTTTTACAAGCTATAGATATAAACCTGCTTCATTACAGTCATTTACCGCTTTGATGATTATCAAGATGGACTGCAGATTTTGCACCAAAACAAGCTACAAAACACAACTTAAGATGCTCTCTTTATCCCAGTGATTTAGACAACCCCCAGTTTCCAGTAGAGATACAACCTCTTGTGAGCATGTTAGTGAGAATGTGGCACTGACGCTGTCGTGTCGTCAGCCTGTAAACACACCACTGCTACTCGGTGTTTGTCATTAAGTGGGGAATGACTGCATATGAGAGTGTATTACAGATGTGGAGGATTGAACCGATGTGTTTTCTGTGTGTGTGTGTGTGTGCGCTCAGTGCAGAGAGATGGTGTCTGTGTGTGAGCTTCAGGCCTAGTTATGCAGTCGGCTCACACCTCTCTGTAAATGACACTGTTTATTTTCCCCTTTAGCTCAGCAGCGGGGTTTAACAATCACAGCCAGAGCCGTCAACAGCTTGCGCAGGAGAGAGAACCACACCAGCAGAAATAAAGGGCAGGGATAGGGACGGGGCAGGAGTGGGGATGGGGTCTGGGTTAGACAGGGGCTTGGGAGGGGAATGTGGGAGACTGGACAGGGACTGGGACAGCAGCAGTATAGGGACAAGAGTGGAGACAGCGACTGGAATAGGAGTAGGGACAAGGGAAGGAGCAAGAAAAGGGCCATGGACTGGGGTGGGAGAGGGGACGGGGCAGAAGCAAGGGCAAGAGTAGGGACAAGGACAGGACAAATCAATATCACGTTTAATAAAACATTTTACCTCAATTACAATTATTCATTCATTCATTCATTCATTCATTTATTATCTGAACCGCTTAATCCCAACTGGGGTCGTGGGGGGACCGGAGCGGAGCCTATCCCGGGAACTTTTGGGCGCAAGGCGGGGAACAACCCTGAGCAGGCGCCAAAACACCGCAGGGCACACACACATTCACACAGCAGGGCACACACACATTCACACCTTACGGGGCCAATTCAGAGTCACCAATTAACCTATAGTGTATGCCTTTGGACTGTGGGAGGAAACCGGAGCGCCTGGAGGAAACCCACGCAAACACGGGGAGAGCATGCAAACTCCACACAGAAAGACCCTACGGCCGTCCCTGGGGTTCGAACCCAGGACCTTCTTCGATTACAATTATTGAATGATTCATTTAGTTTTGTGTTTTTTTGTTTAAATACAAGGTTTGCACTATACATACACAGAAACATAGTCTTTGCGAATATTAAGAGAATTTTTAAAATAACCATTATGGGCAAAATTATGATCATTAGAGGCTCTGAATGCCACTTTCTATACATATACAATGTATTTCACTAAATGGCATGATTAGTACTATTTAATCATTATTATTAATCAATCATTCTGGAGTGAATTTGTAGGGAAATGCACGCAAACAGAAGAGACAATATCAATAAAAAGCCGAAAAGTAACTTAAGACTTTTGTGAGAGTGAGATATGGCAGACTTTACTTTTTGTATATAGCAACAAAAAGTGGTTTCATGTCTTTCTTGATGATCATGATGATGCTGAAACGATTTATTGTGCATCCCTACTTGCTGTTGTTACCTTTTACAGAATAGTCAGACATCTAATTTCCTCCTGCACTAGATATAATCGTATAAACACATAATTGTTAGCTTCACATCTCAAATACTGACGTACTGCACATTTCCTGAAATTCATGCTGTCTACAGCTAGTTTACAAGCAAGTGCTGATTAAAAAAGCCCACAAACAGGCGGGTAATTCACTGTAAGATCTGCTTCTGCACTTATATTGAGTTTCGGAAAGTTTGACAGACCCCAGTTGTATTGTAATTGGGAGAACGGTAAACAGCTTGAACCACGGAACAGGAAAGATTAAAGAGAACATCTCAAAACAACACGCCCCAAAAAATCACCTCTCTGGTACACAAATCCTCCATTATCCCCCGAAAACAATGCCCAATACGTGTGAGTATCTCCCAACCAAAACTCCAGACGTGGGAAGGGAGGAACAGGTGGGCAGCGTCCTCAGAGAGAGGCCAGCCGTGGCAGCAGCGCTTAGCTGTAAACAACTCCCTCCCAAAACGGAGGTGGAGAAAAGGGCCGAGCGTTCCTTCTGAGC
Source organism: Distichodus sexfasciatus (assembly GCA_032718565.1). Classification (NCBI taxonomy): domain Eukaryota; kingdom Metazoa; phylum Chordata; class Actinopteri; order Characiformes; family Distichodontidae; genus Distichodus; species Distichodus sexfasciatus. The sequence goes on from JAVGVS010000141.1 coordinate 769,542, forward strand.
GACTCTGGCTCGGCGTCTGCGCTGGCGGCATACCAGCCGAGCGCGTAATTATTCACCCCGACTGCGGCCGTTAGGAGCGCCAGGCTGTTTGTTTCGTGAAGGCGGCTCTGCGTCCCTAATGAGGGTCCTTAAACCTCGAGTTAGGACGGATCATTAACATCATTTCAATCAGAGCCGTTTTGTTTGTGTACGTGTTGCACAGTGGATTCCTGCAGGAGGAAAAACACTTTGTTCTGCCTTTTCTTTACATGCAATTTAATCACATTTCTTCTGAGCATTTTCTGAAAGCGATAAAATCATTCAAGGAGAGAGAGTCACAATTCAGTAAAACTGCCTTATATAACTATTAGCATACTAAAGTCAACATAAAATTTCAAGGTTTTGACTCATGAAATGATTTCAGAACATGTAAAATTAACTAGATGGGCAATTCCTGAAGAAATTGTGTGATTGATGAACAAAAGCAGGGAAGAAGAACTTTAACAGTGGCACCCCCTTATGGCCAAAATTGGGAATGGCAGCCTTAATTGTGGCGCCCTCTTATGGTCAAAATATGCAATGACAATGGTGGAGCCCTTTTACGGTCAAACGAGGGAATGACCATTTTTTGCCCTGAAAAAGAACAGAGAACAAGTAGCACAACAGCCAACGTCTCCTCAATGAGTTGAAAGTTTTAAGATATGAATAGAGGAACGTGTTAATGGGACAAAAACTGTGGAGAAGAAAAAGAAAAAGAAGAATAATTAAAGAGAGCACAGCAATCACAAATATGACAAGGAGAAAGAGGTCACAATTTAATAAAACTGCTTCATAAAATATTAAACATTAGCATACTGATCTCAGTCAAAATGGTAGGTTTTTGGCTCCCTAACTGATTATAGAACAATTCAATAAAAGAAACATCAGTACTCTGTGTGCAGTAAGTAGCCTGAAGAAACTGCAAAACGATGTGTACCAAAGCACAAGTTGAGATTTGCAGTCATTACAGGAAAGCAGATGACGATAAAGACACACACACACACACACACACAAACACACAATTACAGTGAGGACAGATTTGGCACCAGAGGACGAGTCTCCTGCCCATAGCTCAATGCTTAAACTGAATGGAGTCCTCTCGAGCGCGGAATAAGCTGCGTAGCGCCTCTTGTTGCGAACCTGCATTCGCTCAAAGCCCACTGGACTGCTGGCTGGGACGGCTTTACAAAACCATCTGTGTGAACAAGTGTTTAGACGTGTCGAGTTTTTGGGCTCATCCCCGGGGGTGGGGGAGGGAGGGAGGACACTCTCACTGCCATAGAAACAGAATCGTCAATGAGAAAGACCAGCTTCTCACAGAGAGGAGAATAAGAACACCACAGGAAGAATGAAAAGCGAGAGATTACAGATTCTAGCTTTTTAATTTTTACTCCTACTAAGGGGTCGTTTTCACTGTGCTGGGAATATTTTTTATTTGCTGATTGATGCCACAAAGGGTTTAAAAATCACCTAAGGAGTTGTGTCAGATGTGCCAGGGCTGAAAGATAAGGGGAAAAAATGTGTGCAGCGGGACAGGGGATTGAGACAAGCAGCTCGGCTTCACTCCCTCCCAGTGACCCAGATCGGCACGGCTGGAGCGGCCGGCATTAAAGGCAGAGCAAACCCCCAAGAGGAAGAAAAACCTCCTCGTGGGGCAACCGGTCACAGCGCCGAGGGCACCGGTCAGCGACGGCGCAAAGCAGAGGAAAGAAAGAATAATGAATGAAGGGACTGGGGGAAAAGTGTGGGTGAGCTTACAGGCGAACAAAGGCCTGTGGGCACAGCAGGAGTCGAGCCAAGGAGTGGAACTTCTCATTCACACCGAGACCAGACAGAACTGGAAGATGCCAGACTGGAAATTACTTTGCTGTAGACAAAGCTCTGACTGAAACTATTTCTAGTTTGATATCAAAACTCCAACAAAAATAAACCAATATATCACTCGCACCTCATAAAGTTAACAGCTGCCTGTATTAAGACCATTTTAATTTCTCTGTTTTAAGTTATGTTGGCAGGTAGCCATGCATTCACACAAGTTCATTCACGGGTCATGCGGATCCTAAAGATTACAAACAGGCCATACTGCAAACAGGCATGTAATAAAATTTACTTAAGGGTGCTTTTCTCCATTTAGAGATTCTGCTCTTACCCAAGAACAAAGCTCAAATAAGAAAACACGGATGTGAGACGTGAATGTCAAAATCTTTCTGAAAACTGTAGTGCTGTAAGTGCATGTTAAAGACAAATTTCTTCTTAAGAACATGGGGAATTACGTTATTTGTTTGCTTTCATGCTTCTTGTGAAGATTTTTGCAATCTGTGAATCAAAATTCATCCATAAAAGAGAAAAACATGGAAAACTACCCTAAAATTGCCTCTTAACACTATTCATTCCAACAGGAAAACTGTACTGTTTTATTCCATTACATTCAAGAGAAATGTCTATGTTAACAGGTTTAATGCTCACTTTCAATAGATCTCGTTTCTATCATTGCACCTACCATAACATAAAAACAACACAGTATGCTAAAGCCGAGATTTTTTAGCCTTATCATTCAAAAAATGATGAATTGGATCCTAGCGAGCATACATAAATGCATTTTATACTTAAGGTGCCTTAAGCAAGTTTTCATCATCCATTATATATATATAAACACAGCAGCATATGTATGACTCAACAAGTAGTGAGTGAATTGTTTAATTTAATATTTGCTGCATTTGTCTATCTCCTTTCTGTGGGTATAAATCACCTGTGTCATCACGACACAATACTGCTGATCATTTACATTCATAACAAATAATAAAAATCAACTGAAATATCACATGACACTTCACATATTCTGGAGCATGACAAGACATTCTCTTTTAATTAAAACAGGCCTGTTAGAATATGGAATATAGAATTCCGCTAAAATACATATGACGGCTGGTTGATGTTTTCATACTGGATTGATGCTTTTGACCGGTGTAGACCGATATATTGTTACACCCCTACTCCTTTCTCACTGTCTCAAATGCAGGTAGAACGTGTCAAGTAGCATTTCAAAAACCTATAAAACATTAGCACAAACTTTAGGTCGTCGCAAAAGACAGACACAAGACACCGGCAAAAACAAAAATCCCAGGTTTGCATGGAAGATGAGGAGGCACAACAGCACCCGGACGGAACACCAATCTCGGGGAATGATTGGATTCAGCTCTGGAAAGCTGGCTGGCGATTGCCTGGCAAGACTGTGAATGTTTGTGGTTATTCCTCTGATGCAGGATTATTGTAATAGTCTCAGCGTGAGTCTTTACGGAGCATGAGTAGTCTTTACATGATTCAATTTAACACTATAGTCAATGCACTTTTATATGAAAATTATATTTATATGAAAATTACAAACAAAGAAGTTAAAACATAAAATAAATGTTTTGTGTAATCAAACCATTAACCTTTATTGTATGTTCTTTCTCCACTTTACTGCTTTTGTAATAACTAAATTGCAGATTTATACTTTCTACTGCTAGCTTAGACTTTATAGAGACACTGTTTATCATTTAATAGATTGTCTGTTTAGAATATTCATATTAAACTGCTGCAAAACCTATGCACATTTAATGTTTAAGAATTATTCCAGGACTGTAATTTTCATTTTTCTCCACTGCAATATTTGCACATATCATTGAACACTTCATGTTATTACAATTGCACATTTTCATCTTCTTTAGAGTTTATATTAATTTGACTTTGACGTTACAGAGGATAGCTATTTCAGAAGTACAAAGAAGATCTTATTCAATAACACCACCTGCACTACATTCCTAAAACTCTAAAAATATTATAAATGATGCTTCAGTGTTCATTGGAACCCGGTCTAATGCTGCATAATGTGTAATTCGGAGTGAAAAGTGTTAAACGAGTTAATGAAATACTGTCAGGTTTATTATCTTGGTGAATATTAGAGATTAGATATCCCCCGTATCAAATGAAACATTAAAGACACATGACTATAGCACGGGAGAGATAAAACAAACCCTACTGGTACCACCCGGAGTGCGAAAAGAAGGGAATTAAGTTGGAGAAAGCAGGAACACCTGGGCAGATGAAAGAACAGAGTTTCTCCCGGAGTCTTTGTAAGTGGAAAAAGTTTGAGCTAAAACCTTCACAAGGTTACAGAGAGAGCTGCTTTTTTAATCTCAAGATATTCCCTTAAGCGGTGCACATTTTCACATCTGAACTGCAATTTATTTTCATGTCATGTGCTGTGAATAGCTAATTGCTACAGCCAAGATGAATATTAGGTGATGAAAGAAAGCTGCAAAGGGAATTCTATGTAGAAGAGTTTCGGGCCACTGTTTATGCGTCTCGGAGGTGCTTGACTAACTTTTTACTTTTTCCTCTAAAACAGTTCATAATAAAATCTCTTTCCTAGTGGTTACTAAGACATGAAGACTGTGCATGTGTGTGGTCAGGTTTTAAGAATTGTTGACGATGTGATTGTCCATTAAAATGATTTTTAACAGCTTTGTGAGGACAAATGACAAAACCCAAGACCCTCAAACCCAAGTTGCTCCAGAGCCGCGGTTGCCAAAGTCATGTTTGTTGCATGTTCGTGCAGAGAGGCAATTTTGAGGAAAATATGTTAAAAAGTAGAACTGTTAACATTAATGAGTAATATGAAGTCTAATGTATATGTTTTATGAAAATCAACCAAATTTGGCCCAAACCTTCATTGAATGATTTTCAAAATTCTCTCACTGTGGAATTTATAATGAAATTAGCTACAAAGTGATTGTTATTGCTCATCACACCTTTAACATGCAGCTATTTAATTTTAACCGTTTTCACAACAAATAATCAATTAATGACCAAATTTAACTTGTCCCTCACTTGTCCCCTTTTGCACAGATTACCTCACATTTGTTAACATGTTCACTGAGTTACACCCTTTCTCTTATTAGTGACTTACACTATAATTGCTTGAAATCAAAGATAAAAACACAGTAATGTATAGAGCAGCCAACATGAAACTCACACTAGAGCTGCAACTAACAATTATTTTGTTAATCAATTAATCTGCTTAAATTTTTTCGATGAATCGTTTATTAATCAGATAAAAAGAAAAAAACTTTAATTTCCAGCATTTTTTAATAAACCAAATTGTTTGTTTCTAGTTTTCCATATTTCACTCTCTAACATTATAAAATGGGAAAGATATATTTTCTGATTAATTGAAAATGAAGAAATATTGCAGTTTTTACCATTTTTAGCCAATTTGGACTCATTTTGGCTTTTAACTCATTTTTGCGCAAGATGGCGTTCCACACAAGAGAGTGGACACGCATCGGAATAATCACTGAAAATATCAAGTAAATGGCTGAATTGTGAGTAGAACTCTGGGTTGTTTTTGTTATTCATCAGTTAAAAACGAGTTTTGTCATGGGAAGATTTGACTGAACTGGAACGCTTTATTGAATGACTTCTTTGAGTTGTGCGTGCTGTGTGTGTTTTGGTGCCATTTCTTGCCGTGAATGTTGGACTTCCCTATGAGAGTCACATGTGTTTACACGCGAAAAATGTCCTTTGTGCGTTTCTACGTAATTACTTCAGTTTATGTGACGGCAAGACACGGCACTGGTTCTCGCCTCCTTCTAATTCTTCTTTTATGGCAGTCGGCGTCCAGCTTTAATCCAGCTAAGGGGTAGCCACTGTAGATATGTGTGTAATAACACAGACCTAACTAATCGATTATTAAATTAGTTGCCAACTATCTTAATAATCGATTTTAATCAATTTAATCGATTAGTTGTTGCAGCCCTACATTCCTCATAAAGACAATATTAAGACCCCAAATGGAATAATACTTGAGTAAAAGTAGTAAATTGCAGCAAATTTGCTGTAAAGGTTAGTCAACAACAAGAGACATGTTCATGAATTTACAAACGCCACTCATCAATCATGTTGCCATTGACGCTATGCTCCAGACAATTATTTTAACAATTTGGGGGGTTTGCAAGGTATTGTATGGCACTGTGGAGCCATTTTTATTCTGAATGCAACAATGAAAGAATTTCAAAAATCAAAGGTATAGGAAGGTAGACAGACATGACTGTGGGTTGTGTGTGTGTGTGTGTGTGTGTGTGAGTGTGTGTGTTCACACTCTCAGCTTCTCGACATTATCGCCCTCCTCATTAATTTTTCAGTGAGTATCATCTTGCTTTGTTTCAGTTGGCATTACATGTCTGAGCAGTCGTCTCCGCATTATCAATTAACCGCCGAGTTTCAGCACACGCCGATAATGTCATTATTACATTTCATGCTTCTGAAACATCAGAGCTTCTCCTGCTGCACCATGCTGTAATAAGGACATTAATTAGCAGTAAATGGTTTCATGTGTCTTGTACAGACTTAGCTGCTAAATGTTTCTCAAGTGTGAACAGACTAATTAGAGATGTTTGTAAGCAAGTGAATGCCACTCTTACAATTGAGAGAATGTGCAATATTCTGTGCAGTAAGTATGGTATGTGACATCAGCACTAACAATTTGGTTTGAGCAAAAAGATGATATTAATTTCTGTTTTAGCTGATGTCTCGTAATAGCAACCACTGGGATGTGGAATAAAATAAGTAAGCACCAACACATTATTCACATTGAAATGTAATAATGCAAAATGGCATGCGTTTGTTCTGCACAGTAAACAAAGTATTTGAGTTCTGCTAATTAACCTACCACCGAGCATTAAAATGCAAAAATCATAATGAAGCAACATGTAAAAAGAGAATAACGTTGCAGCCAAATGATGAGTTCTGCTTTTGTCGTTCCTCGGAGCTCGGAACAAAACACCCACACACAACCCCAAACAAGCTCCCTGTCACAAATCATATTTTCTGTATTGATTTTCTTCTGGTTTGGCCGTCTTTTATTCCCACTCCTATTCCATTTTATGGATTTGGGTCCCTTTTTTTGTCCAGCTAAAAGAGAAAAGGGTCTCTTGGCATCATGGTATCCATGGCACCCGGAGGGAATGGAGTGGACGGGATGGGAAGGGTGTTGATAAACAAGTCTTATGTGTGAGGAAAGCACTTGAGCGCTACTTATTTTTCATCTCTCTCTAACACACACACACTTATACGCACACATTCTCTGGCCCGTTCCTATTCTCTTTAGTCTCTTTCTCTTTCAGCGCGGGCTCCTTGGCTGTGGGAACGGCAGGGTTTTCAATAGAGGGGCCTCCACCATTGCGGCCCTTCCAACAAGCCTCAACGTCCACAATCCAAGAGGGGCGGGCAAAAAAATAAAAAAAAGACAGTTTGGGGCTTTTATCCCGAGCCTCTAATGGAGCGGAGAGAATAGAGGTGGGGAATGCGAGGGGTAAGCGTCGATGGGGCCCCCGACTGTAATTAGTTATCTCTTTACCTGGCAACCCTTTCTGCTCGAGCAGCACTTTCCATTGTGAGGGTTTGGGATGGGATGGTGATTCAGTAGCTCTCCCGCCCTCTTTTCCTCCCCCTGCTACTAGAGACCCCCAGTAATGACCAAAATGCTATAGAGGGACACAATGAGGACAGAATGGTGAAGGAGGGCGGGTTTGTTGGCGGTGATTTGCGTCCTGACGAAGATACTACTTTAATGGTCTGAGACCCCGAGTGGAGAGCGCCCTCCTGTGGACAGCAGAGATGCTCATGTCATTACTTTGTTTAAGTTAAGTCTCAGGTCTTTGAGGGGCAAGTTCAGGTCAGGTCTCAGGTCTTTAAGCAGCAAGACCCAGTCTTTGAGGGGCAAGTCCAGGTCAGGTCTCAGGTCTTTGAGGGACAAGTCCAGGTCAGGTCTCAGGTCTTTGAGGGACAAGTCCAAGTCAGGTCTCAGGTCTTTGAGGGACAAGTCCAGGTCAGGTCTCAGGTCTTGAGGGACAAGTCCAAGTCAGGTCTCGGGTCTTTGAGGGGCAAGTCCAGGTCAGGTCTCAGGTCTTTGAGGGACAAGTCCAGGTCAGGTCTCAGGTCTTTGAGGGACAAGTCCAAGTCAGGTCTCGGGTCTTTGAGGGGCAAGTCCAGGTCAGGTCTCAAGACTTTAAGGAGCTACACCCAGTCTTTGAGGGGCAAGTTCAAGTCAAGTCTCAAGCCTTTGAGAGAGATTCAGCTAATCAGATGTTTTCTTTAACGTTAAAGAAAACATCTTTAGGAATATAAATTAATTAAAAAACAATTGTTAAAGAGAGTCAAATGTCAAGTCTAAGTTGAATCTTGAGCCTTTTGATGATGAGTTTGTAGTGACTATATGTACAACTTAGGTGAGACTTGAGTCCAAGTCGCAAATTCTAGTCCTCATCCTTTTTGGACAGCACATAAAATGGCATAACACTGTAACACATTGCAGTGTATTTTGTCAGATTGATGATTATAAAAATAGTTCTTTGCTTCGAAAGTCGGGGTTGGAATAGATATAAGACAGGCCTGGAAGGAAAGTGAAGCAATAAATACACCATAAGCACAGAGCATATGCCAACGCCAACTGCTCCAGCCCAAGGCTAATGCACCAGGGAGACCGATAAGGCACAGAAGCCGATAATTTCCTACTGCCCTCAGACATTTAACATTTCTGAACTCACCAAAAACGCCAGCACTGGCAGCACTTTCAACACCATATCAACCCACTTCTGATAATTAAGTGTTTTAGGGAGAGCAGGCTTTTTGAATGAGAAACACAGAGGATTGTGAGGTCACATCATCGTTTTGAATAAAGCCCTTAAAACACCAGCTGCAAGCAACAGTGAAAACTTCTGAGAGAATATTCAGGGACAGAGAGGGAGAGAGACAGAGAAAGAGAGTTGCTACAGCACAACAGAAACGAGGAACACTCATCACAAATTCATTTTTCACAGATGAAATGACTAATGGGGCCAGAAAGCCCAGGATGGATGGCAAATGAATGAAAATACGCCTGTGGTGGGAGGAACCAGATTCGGGCTCTTGTGTTAAGCAGAATGGGAATGTAAAGCAAGCATGAAATGAAGGGGGGCAATTGGCAGCGCAAAAAAAATAGGTCAAATCTGCCGAGGGACGGTGGCAGCTTTATGAACGCTTCTAAAGCAATTCGCAGTTAATCCAAACCCAGGTCCCTGACTAACAAGTTCACGTCTGTTATGACGCACTCCTCAAGGCTAAAACAGAGATTTACAATCTATTCATCTAAAGTAGTGGTTTATCAGCCAGCTCCACTAGTGTGTAAGAGCAAGAGCAGCAGCAGACGAGAACATCTCCAAAACCACCGTCTCATAATCTGCAGTCTCTGAGGATGAGCATGTTTACTTTACAGCCTGGAATTAGCAGCGTGTGTAATCCCAGAAGTGACCTTATCAGCACTTCTCTCGGTCGGGGTTGACTGCAGTGGAGCCCCACAGCATCGGAATAATCTAAATTAGCAACCGATACAGCATTCTCCTAGGATCGGAAATCACTTCTCGTCACTGATCTAGGGCCAGTCTACCTTAGGGAGGCTAAAGCCTTTCTCATATCAGAAGCAAGGCTATGCCATGCTCTCAGGAAAAAATAAAAAAGCAAAGTGCAGCAGTTTTACACAGTAACACACTGGTGTCTCTAAATTAGCCTCTAAATGTGTGGTCAAACCAGCGGGAAACAATATTCACGTCTCATTCACTTCCGTTGTAGCTCAAAATCAGATTCTTCGCTTCCAGTGGCAAAGTGGTTTTATTCTGACTTCACCTGAACTGAAGTGGTGAATCCGCAGAGCTCAGCCAGTCAGGTGTGGTGTGATCCATGTTCATTGAAGGAGACTAGAAAGGCAAACAAGAGGGTCTTAAAGAAGTGAACAGTTATAAAAATGATGAGAATTACAATATCTGAGCAAAAAAGGTCAAATTATGGCCAAATTAAGTGTCTACATTAGGCTTCATTTTTAGAACCTATACAAGCATACCACACTGCGTTACTGCATACACTGCAAAAAATGAAATCTTAACAAGCCAGAGAATCTTAAAAAGAAAAAATAGATCTTGTTTTTTATTTTAAGTGTGTTTTCACATATAGTCCTCTTTAAAGGAACTGAACTCAGTCCTCTAGAAATGGTCCAAAAAGTGGACCAACAGAAAGGGAACTCGGTTCTTTTGATGTTCACACTGTGAGTTCATTTGAAAGGGGACAACTTTGCTTATTTTATGAATACAATGTATTATTAAAGCTAAAAACATGGAAAAATGGAAAGAGTTTTCTTCTTGTTTTAGGAGACCTTTACAAGATCAATTTTCTCACTATATTGGCAGATAATTGTGCTTGATTCTGGTACCTTTTTTCTTATGATGCTTTTCTTTTTCTTATTTTCTGAAACTGATTTTTTGCAGTGTATAATATAAGAGTGAAACCCTGCAGTACCATTTAAGTGAACACTGAAGATCCATCCTCTCCTTGTATTGACTTTTTTCCAGCAGCATTTTATTCCCCATTAATAAAAGCACTTCCCAGTTTTGTGTCAGTCAACATTTAGCCAAACAGAAAAATGTTCAGCATAATATTTATTTTCTTTAATACAAATATTGGTTTTAGTATTCCTAGGAATCGTTTGAGATCATAAGTGAACCTTAATGACAAAGAGATGGATAACTACTGCTGTAAGGTAAGTGTCTCATGATTACTTCAGGGACAGATGGAGTTTTTAAAACAATAGGGAGAACTGAGGTATCCTATAATACTGCTGAAAAATGAATTTAGGACACAACACATGCCAGAGGCTCTGCGTATAGAGCATGGATGCAGCATACGAGCCAGTGTATGGCGGCTCCATTCCAAGTTGGCATGAGAGACTACTCCGGCTGGCATCGCTGCTTTCCGGGGAAAAGGTGCAGCCAGTGCCAAGTTTCCACAAAAACACGCTAGACTACGGAGAGGATTTTAACTGTGACGGAGGAACATGAGGAGTTGTGTCACTGTGTGTAAACACTTTAATGCCAGCTTCAGACCATTTTCTAAACTATCAGAGAGATGAAGAGATTGTGTGTCCTTAAAAAGGGTCTCGAACAACACGTTTCAGTAAGGAGGGAGTGAGTCAGCTAAGAGGCCTTAAAAAGAAAAAGGCATCACACCCATTTGGACTAATTTGGACTAAGGAGGAGATATTAATGTGCAGAGGAACCAGCACCATTTAGTCTCTAGTGCTCTCACGCAGGCTAACAGCACTCATAAAGAACTTGGTAATTAGATAACAAACTGGAATGGGTGTGTTACATGAGGGGGAAAGGTGGCAAAGCACTGCAGTGTAATACATCTACCAATGAGGATTGTCTAGACAGCATACAACCATAACTGTGTAGCACCCAATGCCTCAAAAGACTTATTTGTAAAGACCTGGCAGGAGTTGGGCAAAAGTGAGAGAGGATAAATGTTTATAGATGTTTCTTCTCGACCTGGCTGTTAAATACCGAGCCGTTGAACTAATGTTAAAACACCAAAAACAGGAATGACAAAATGAATGTTGCCCCCCTCATGGCTAAAATAGGGAATGACAACTTTTTGGGGGCCGAATAAAGATTGTTGTAGTTTGACAAGAAACTGTACACGTTAATCCCTGGACAGTGTGTGTCTATAACAAAAACCACGAAAGACGTTTAACAGACAAATAGCAGAAATGAGGAAAAGAAGAAATCAAGCAATTTTTGGTACCCACAAATCACAGTTACACAGGTTAGGATGCTTGTGTGAAGATGTCAGTTCTAAAATATGTCATTTAATTGCATTATTCCATCACTCTAACCAGACCTACAATGCTCACTGCAAAAAGTTGCTCGTATATTATATATAAGTAAGGAAGTACAAATACTTCAATTTAATAATTTGGTGTAAAAACAAAGGTTGGGTCTAGAATTTATACTTTGAGTTGGTTTTAGAGTCCACAGGGGACATGGCAACGTAATTTTCTTCTCGGCAAATGTACGAACATCTGATTGACAGACACTAATATTATAATTGTTAAGCACCAATAGACACACTTTTATTTTAACTTGTGGCAGTCCATAATGAAAGTAAAATCAGACGATAATGATGTACTGCCATGTTAGAGAACTTTTGATGCAAAAAACTTGTTATATCAAGATCACAAGAAAAATAAACCATGATCTTGTTTTCCCAAGATCATGAGAAAATTAAGATGTGATCTCAAGATAATGCCTTTTGTTTTGTTGAAAGAAAACTTTCGCTATGTCGAGGTCATGAGAAAAAGAATAAAATAACGCTTGTTCGTGTCCTCTGTTGACTCGCGTAAAATAGGCCCACTGTACTTTTACCTGAGTATAGTGTAGTGTTTGTGCACTTTTGCCTCCTTTGCGGGAAGGAAACAATAACCAAAGCAATATATATCATGCTGAATCCAGTTATTAGACGCTGTCTGCGACCGCAGAATGTCACGTCATGACTGGAGTGAATACACAGCCTGTTCCGACTCACCGCATCAGCGATATCAATAGCACCGATCAATACAGCATCCGTCGATAAAAGCCTTTCTTCAGCTTTGAAATGAAGTGGCCTGATCAGCCCTTTTGTGGTTCTGAACCACACAATAAATTCCATCAAAGTTTTCTCACTTGAGCTGGGGTCACTGACAGATGAAATGACCAGCTGCAAGTAACTGAGCTCAAACTCCTGACCAAGCAGACTCGCTTGATGCAGAAGATACAAAACATGGCATCAGTTCCTAAAAGGGCACGAGTGCAGAAGAAGAGTGGCCAAAACAGGCGTGTCATCATGTATAAGTGGTAGCACATTCAGAAAAGAGCTAACATTGATAGCTGTTTATCTTCTGCAGCCCAACTGGGACTACATCTAGTTTTAAGTTTATCTTTTATTCTACCTCTAATTTTAAGTGTATAAATTAATATTCTATTTATATATTACCTATTCTATGTGCCTTATTTGTTCTTTGCTCCTTGTTCTTGCACTGTTTGCACTGTTAAGACCGGAGCTACATCATCTCATCTTTGTGTATACTTGTACAGTATATAGCAGGGATGGAAATAAAGTTTACTCTGAAATAATATATGGCACTACATTGATGCAATATGAAAATGTAATCAGACACAATACATATTATTTTTATACATACATATTACTTAATATTGAATTTTTGTCTTTTATTAAAATATTTTTTTTTATTTAAATGTCTGGTTAAGCTCAGGGATAAAATGATATTTGAGTTGCTTTTTGTGATTTGATATGAACTGAAATCATGGTGTAAAATCAGCTTATCTCATCAATCTCTGAACTGAATCAAATCAAAAATGTATCGCACTGCATCAGTCTTTGTGATGTCAGCAGAACTCAAATATTTGTCAAGTGAATCAATATAATATTGTATTGTGAAGATTTACACCCCTAATGGAGCAGTTAAAACATCTAAAACGTTCCATCTCAGAGTCTGTGTCTACAGTAATGTGATTCCAAGTTTGTCTCATTATGAGCACCAAATCCAAAATTAAATCAATATATAAGTTATAACTTATCATCAAGATGATAATTTATCACCTTGATGTTTCTTTTAGGCTGCAGGTCTGTGCTTCAGATGACTTCAGCACTTCATCATATTTATGTAAGCGGGCAAGGAATTACCTGTCATCTCTCTCTCTCTCTCTCTCTGCGTGCGTGCATGTGTGAGAGGTAGAAAGACACCAGGAGGCTGTTAGTGTGTGATAGTGGAGGTGTAGAGCCTTCTCCTTTTGAGCCGAATGACCGATAGTCTGTCAGATTGAGAGAGAAAGGCTCGGACAACCGGCCCAAAACACTAAGCTCCTGAGACAGAAATTAGGAAGGAGGCGGCTGAGGAAGTGTAACACACACACACCCACACACAAACCCACACACCCACACACAGAGAGACAAATAAAGAGGCGTCCTTCAGGAGTTAAATTGATTTTGCTATTCTTCACAGAAAGGGGTTTTATAAACTTCTTTTATAAAATTCACTTCTCTTCTACCAGCATTTATTCGCTTTTCCCCTGTTAGAGACTTTCTCTCTTGCAGTGCAGTAACCCAAATCTACCGTAAACAAAACAGTGGGACAGTGCAATATTTTTCTTTGATGCTAAAGTTTTGAGCCACACTTCATTTTTTTATGTTTTGCCTCCGAAAAGCAAAGTCTTGAAGAATAGAATTTATGTGCATATTGGCATGTAGCAATAAATGACTCTAGTTATTATCGCATTTTCGTAGCAAAATGTTTTTAAAAACTATGGTTGTCTCAAGACTTTAGCACAAATTGTGATTTAACTGTATACCGCTGCTCTATATTAATCTACCTATATGTTGACTAAGTGGATGAGAAGTGATGGATATGGTTGGAGGGTTGGGAGCAGCTGAGGAGAAGACTCACTGCAGATTTTTGCTAGTCGTGATATGTATGACTGTGCAGATTCGGCCGCTTGCTGTCTGTCAGTAGGAATCTATGGGAGGCTTTATGACTGAACTGTACTGCAGTTTCCAGGTAATATGCAGTAAATATAGAGAGGCTGCCCCAGGGCACTGCTACCTGTGTTTTTCCAGAATAAATCAACAGTGACTCACATACACATACAGTCACACTTATAAACCCACAACTCAACAAAATATACATCTGAGGGGTGTCTTACATACATCATTTTGCAAGGTTTCCCTTTTTTTTTTTTTAGCTGTTCCTAATTGGAAACCATTTCGTTGTGTTCAAATTTCATTGTGTTTGATCATTTTACAATCATTAATGCTCCAAGTTGCTCAGTTGCTTATCTCTTTTCCCTGTTTCATTCTTAATGTTAAGCCACATTTTTAAGTATGAAGTATATAAATAAAGGAAAACTATTAAATATGCATGTACATACTGCATGAAAACTATTCTTACTCCATTAAAAAACACATGCAAGTCTGGCTCTGGAAGCAAAGTATAAGACTTTTGTACAGAACTCTACATACTTATACAGAGGGCTGGCCAATTAATGAAAAACTGACATTGAGAACCTCTCATCAACGTAATCTTGCCAATGTTGATTAGTTCAATTATTTCTGAATGTACGTTTGGTAAAATTCTGTTAATATTTCCCCAGTGTGCGTTCTTGTACTGTCCTATAAAAACATACTACCACGTCCAGTCTACATCTGTGTATCAGAAATCTGATAAGATATTCACTCTTTCACTAGAAAAAATATGCCAGTTTTAATAGTTCATATCCAGTCATATTTACAGGACAAACCTTGTCAGTGAAGAATGAAGGCAAAAAACAAACAAAACCCCCAAAACAAAAGAATTTTTCATATACTGTCATTGAGGTAAAATATTCAGTTTAATCATGAATCACGATTAATTTCAGGACATATCACCCAGCCCTACTTACACAGACTTCCACCTCAGTACAACCTGCAATGGAAACAGTGTGCGCTCAAACACACACGCTTACTGAATATGCCCTGCCAAACGAAACTGGGAGTTTACATCACTAACAGAGCCGGGCTACAATTCGACAAGCACTACAAAGGCAAAACACAATGTTTTATTAAAGAGGGAGGCTGTCTGAGATCCCCCCACTGGCTTGTGACTCTCTAACTCAGCCTTACAGGCTTTATTTAGTGAAAAACGCACGGGTGGCAGGTGCTACATTTCTTCCCTCTGTATTTCCATGAACAGATAGATGAGGCCACCTAAATTTATTTACTGATGAGCTGAAGGGCTTCATAGATCTGGAGCAATAACAAGGGACAAATAAAGAAGCAAGTCTAACAGGATTCACGGTTTTAGGTGTAGAAGCCTGTAATTACGTATGACGGAGTGATAAAACAAATTTTATACAGGATTGTGAGACTGATACTGCTATTAATTCCTCGTTTATTCCGCCTAATCATGCGTTAGGTAGCGCGGATGCGAGGCTCCCCCTTGTGGAAGAATGTGGCCCGGGCGAACCAGCGAGAGAGAGAGCGCTCACCCGGTGTCTGACTGCTAATGAAGCAAACCCAATGGAACATCTTCCATAGCAACAGCCCTACATGGCAACAACTATCTCGAACAGAAGATTGCCACGATGGCCTGCCTCCATCTCCAGAGAGCAGCAGCAGCAGCAGCAACCGGAGCCTGGCGTTCAAAAAGGGAACACTCTCTTTATAGCACCAGATTAATCACTTCACATCGCTCTGTTTGTATGTCCTTGAGTACTACAGATTTCATCCAGCCCACGGACAGCTGGAGAGGTGCGACCGTGACGTCTCAATAGGAGAAAGAAAGAGAGAGAGAGAGAGAGGAGAGAGAGTCTTAGATTTCAACAGGTCACACAAGCTCTGCTACATGCGAGTTCTCACACAAATCTATGCCATACTTTTTCATTTTCAATACAAAGCTGTCTTATGGCGCAGTAGAAATGAGGGTTTTCCGTGCAGACTGCTGGACTTGAAAATTAGGTATGAGAATTAAATTGAGCATGACTTCACCCTTGCAAGACTGAGAGAGAGAGAGAGAGAGAGAGTCTAACATTCCCTATCTGTGTTAGACACCATCCATAATAACACCCCATAATAGACCTAAAATACACAGAGAACCTGAAAATTGCTCCATTTGCAGACAACAAAAACTACTGCGAGGACTTGATAAAAAAAAAAAAAAAAACACCACCACCGTACCCGTACCAAATAACTGAATTGTCTTGGTAAACATTCTTTGTAAACACCATCATTTTAACATCTTCCCTAACAGTTCCTCCCTTGTCCTTTTTAACGCAGCGAGCGGTCGCTCTGTCCAATATCCCAGCTTTTTAATGCCTGCAAATAAAGTGACAAGTGAGAAAAACATCCTGTTCTGACATCTGAGCACAGGCAAAAAATCAAAGAGCAATAAAGAGAGCAGCAGGTCCTGTCTGACCGCCGGAAGGTGTGTGGGCCTGCGTGTGTGTGTGTGTGTGTGTGTGTGTGTGTGTGTGTCTTTTTCCCAAAGATATCAGTCACGAACACACACAGACACCCTCGCTGAGTGGCTATTAGCACAAGAGTGGCAGCAGAAATCAGCAGGCGGAGGCAGACACAGTGGAGGGGCAGCACCTACCGTGCAGAAACTGAAAGATCTCAATGAGGGAGTGAGTGAGATAGAAAGAGTGAGATGAGACGGACAGACAGACAGACAGATAAATGGGTGGATAGCTAGGTCGATAGATAGATAGAAAGATGGACAGAGACAGAGAGACAGACGAACAGAAAGACAGATAGATAAATGGGTGGATGGAAAGACACAAAGACTGATAGATAAATTAATGGACAGACGGACAGACAGACAGACAGACAGACAGATAGATAGACATAGACAGTTATATAGATGGATGAATGGATTGATGGATACACAGACAGATGGATGGAGGATTAGTGGATGGATCGATGGAATAAACTGAAAGAGTGGTGGATAGATGGATGAGATAAATGGAAGGATGGGTGGATGGGCGGATAAAATCAAACTAGCTATTCAAGTTCTCTCTCTCCCTCCATTTAAGTTCCGACATAACCACAAATAATCACTGCTGATAACCAAAGAGCTTTCACACAGTTTGCAGCAGATTTACTCTTGCCTGAAAAACAAAGGAAAGAAAATAAGAGAAATGGAAAATCGGGCTGTGATTTAATCACAGCGGTACATATCGCTGAAGTGCATTCAGAGACCAGCATGCTGGTGAACACACACACACTCTGCCAGGCCATAGGAGACGTCACACTGTGAGACCTGTGCTCTGAATAGCAATAAATGTAAGACGAGCCTTTTCTCTCAGCAGAAATGCTGAGTAATAACACAAACTGCATTAGAATGCTGCACAAAATATGGAATTTCATCTTTCATTTTCAACTTTTTATACAGATTTATACAGTATGTAGGAACGTAAATCTCAAGTTTCATCCCATTACAGAATCATATTGAGTCAACAGACAATTTGATGTCTGACAATATCACAAAATCTCCAAGTGACAGAATCACATTTTAACACAATTATATCAACTAATATTATAAATCACAAAAGCCAACCAAAATATTTTTATTCCTGAGTGCAACCAGACATTTAAATAACAGTCGTGCCTTTTAATAAACATAGACCAGTTCAATATAAATGTTTAAATGTCAATATGTATGATGTCTGATCAATGTTTTCATTTTGGAGCTGATTGAACTGATCTATGAACGTATTGTTGCACCTACATAGTAAAGTGAAAACATCATGGGATAAAGCCCTGCCCCAAGCTACAAAGTCCTCCATATTGAATTGAAAAACAGACCTACTTCATTACAACAGCCTCTTCAACATTGATCATTATTGCATAATGTCTCTGAGCTGTAAGGAAGTCAGTCTGCCACATTCTGAGCTGACAGCATCGCTGTTTTCCTCTAAATGTTTAGAAAAGCAGCTCTGACAGCTCGGCTGTCACCAACACGCTCCCGTGTTTGGATTGCACTCAGCTCGACGCCCGCTGCCCGCTGCCCATACTGATGACTCGCGCGAGGAGGGAAGCTTTATTATTACACATCCTCTCAGCCCAAATTCACCCATCTGCACCAACAGGAATTAGCCACACGCACGGAACACGAGTTTGCTTCAAAAACAGACATGATGCCAGAAGCTGGAGTGAATGAGGTAAACAAGAACAGAAAGTGCGACACTGCTTCATTAATTCTAATCTTGACATACTGTAGGATTAATTATTGGAAGGCATTATTTTATATAGCACATATGTAACACTCTACGCACTTCTCTTTCTATGAAAATTGTACAGCTAAATCTTGAAATTCTTGGAGTTATTATCTGAGCAACACTACACATTTATCACCTCAACCCACGTTTTTAATCCAATTTATCAGAAACTACTGACCTGCAGTCTTAATTAGTGCTAAATTAGATTACGTGTGATGAGTGGGTGAATAATTAAACTGCAGGACAATGGGTACTTTAAGAAACAGATAAGAAACCTTTGACAAGTTCACAATATCACTGTAAAAAGACCAAGTAAAAGTTCTTTGCCAGAGCACCCGGCAAAGTTTAATAGAAGTGAAAGGGAATGCAAGGTCCTTTATTGGAGAATCTGTATTTGATTTATGTATCTGACTATATCCCGTCATAATTGATCATTTTGTCTTCATCACAGGACTGAGATATTGTGAACTACCAAAAGGATTCTTATATTTCTTAAAGTTTCCATTGTCCTGCACTAATTTCCAAAACAACCCCAAATAAATTAAGGAACACAGATTAAATGTGGCACATGTTTACTGTAGAGAACCGGTTTACAGGAGCATAATAACAGAACGCATCCTAATCCTACTACCTCATAACAAAATAGACTAAACATCAAAAATAAACACCACAGTGTCCTGGCTAGAGGTAATAAACAAGGATAAAAATCATCCCAGATGAAATCCTTTGGGGAGAACAGGCAATTAAGAGCACTTAAATGTCAGTCTTTGAGCAAGTTCTAGGTTGACTTTTGTAGGAGAGATTAAATGGAGTACATGATATTTACTATAACAGGCTACAACAGTGCATTAACAAAGCACATACTAATCCTAGTTCCATATAACAAAACAGATTAAACATGGCATATGTGCATCAAAAACAGAGATCTTGAACAGTACAGGCTAAAGGTATGAACTAGGACAAAACACAGCTGTCCAAAATAAAATCATTTGGGAGAAAAAACAATTAAGAGCACTTAAGAGTCAGTCTTTGAGACTGTAGTAAAATCGTGTAGCGTGAGCTTCATGCATATTTGCTGGCCGAGCTGTGGACCTTGCTGGCAGGATACTCAGCATGGCTGAGATATGACCGGGCCTAATCAGAATCAACAATCAAATCTAGACTGCCCAATGAAGGACCTTCCACTGTTTTTAGTCTTCAAGAAAGCCATCCAAATAAAATGTAAAAACAGGGGCAGAGGGGCCAATGTATTTGGTTGAGTTTTGGTACTGTGTACTTTTCGGCCAAGCTGTAGACCTCTTTACTGGACCCTGGGGTAATGAAAGAGTCCAATCAGGAACATCAAATACAGACTGCCCAGTAAATGATCTTCCAGCCTCTTTAGTCTTTGAGAAAGACATCGGTGTAAAAATGAGTTCTAGGTTGAGTTTTGGTACTCCGTGTACTTTTTGGCCGAGCCGTGCACCTTGCTGGCGGGGTACTTGAGGCGGTTCAGGGCCATTTTGCGGAGAACGGCTTGGGGCAGATCGACGTGGCACTTCTCGGCCAGCTCCACCAGGTAGATGAAGACGTCGCTGAGCTCCTGGGCCAGGTGTTCGCGCTCCGCCTCGCTCCAGTCCGGGAGGCCCTCGGCCACCTCGCCGCGCCACTGGAACAGCTCGGCCACCTCGCCCACCTCTCCGACCAGCGCCAGCAGCAGGTTGCGCGGCTGGTGGAACTTGCCCCAGGCGCGTTCGGCCGCGAACTCGGCCTGCAGCCTCCTCACTTCCTCCACGCTCGGCTCGGCGCTGAACGTGAACCGGCTCGTGTTTCCGTTCACCTCGGCCTCGACAACGCCGTTAGCGAACACTGCGTCGGTAACGGTAGTGGGAACAGAACCGTTTCCGTGCGTCGTCTCCATTTTTCGTGTTATTTTCGGATCGCTCCAGTTCGCTTGGCCGTTGATCTGAAGCCCGACGTTAACAGTCGCTGCGTCGCTTACGCCAGCGTGAAGAGAACCGATTCCGTTCGTCGTCTCCATTTTACGTGTTATTTTTCAGCTGAAACCAAACTCAGACCATGCGCGAATCTCCCGCCACGACACACGCGAAACGGAAACGCCGATGTGCCGGAAATGTCAAGCGCACTAAAAAAAAAATAGTAGAGGGAGTTTCCGGTGTGACCCACAACGGCATTATGGGAAACGAAGTTCGTTCCGCTCAACTCTGCCTTAAGCAATCGTCCGCGCAATAATCCTTCATTCAATTTACGGCAATTACAATAAAAACAAAACGACAACCTGTAAATTTGCCGCTAAAAATAAAAGGTACGGTTTGAGCTTCAACGGCATTATGGGAAATGTAGTTCCTACGCTTTAAGACGCCGTTCCACCCTAGCCTGCCGTTAGCAATGGTCGGTCTTGTAGTCTCTAATAACGCGGCTTGTCAACAAAAATAGTTATAACAAACTGAAACCATCCGCGAAATCCACGCCACGACACGCCTAAAATGTATCGCTGATAAGGAAAACATGGCATCATGGGAAATTCAGTTATTTCGTTTTGACTTAGATCGCCCTTCACTGTTAAAAGACTACAAGTTCCACACTGCCATTTTCAAAACATAAAAATGGCAGCGTCCAGGTCGGGAAACGCCGCAGTGCTGCTGAAGTTAAATAAATGTGCAGGATTAAGAAGTGTGTGTAATGTTGCTCAGCCTAATGACTGCATTAGGGGAATATGGACGTCCGGATCCCAGTTACAAAACCAGCACCAAATACAAACCAAGAGGTAAGAAACGGCAAATGGCCATGGAAGTCAAACGTGAATGACCGAGATAGGGTTCATTAAGATTAATGCCAGCAGGTCAGAAACTCGTCTGTTACTTATATCCCCAAATAAAAACATATAGGTGTGTGAATACCAGCGTGAATTGTCACTTAACTGTATATCTGTTGTATGACTTAATTCTTATTTTTATAGACATTCTGTGTTTTGATATGATAGATATACACACTTGTACACTCCACTCATAAGTTTGATTTATATGCATTTTAACAACATTACGAACACCAGTTGCATGGACGTATTCTGTCTAGCATGTCACTTTTTTTTCGGTCGCATATCACTTCACTACCTCATGCTGAATATTGTTAGATATTACATGTGATTAGATGTCTCAGAATGCATATTATTTATTGTATTGTAATGTTGCTCTAATGTTGATTGTAGTCTAGAGAGGCATTAAATTGAAAAAAAAGTAACTTGTACAATGTAATTTGTAAATGGAGAAATAAAATGTAGAATCTTAAATCTTGAAAACAATCATATAACAGTAATACAAAAATTATTATTTATAATACATTATTATAGAATAATAAAATAATTATATTTGGTACACATAACCAGGAAGTATGTTGTATTCAAATGACGCACAGAATTATGCTAATTAGACAGTTCAAGACAATTTAAAGGTAAGCAAAAATGAATTACGCCAAATAAAAATAGATAATCTACACTGTTCCTAGAAACGTATGACAAATGAGAACAATATAAATGTTTGAATTAATAATTCTATTTCAAACACTTAAAAAGCTGTCAGTGCGTGTTCATGTGATTTGTGACAGGAGCCTGTAACGTCATTTCACTCTGACAGGATTCATCACTGCAAAACTTTGGCGTCAAGAGAACTACTCAAACTCGTAAAATTAATAATAAGAAATAATGTCAACTTTTCTACAAATGTATGTCATTAATAACATTCACACCAAAAGCCTTCAGAAAAGCTGAGTGCAATTTTAAGTGTTTTGTGATATGAGATATGGTCCTGACAGCAGTTTGGTGAGTTGGTCATGACTTACTTTTCTCTGTGCTCTGGTAGTGCTCCTCAGATGGTCGGCCTGGTTGGTCTTGAGGTGCACGCACAGCTCCACTCCGTCTCCAAGCTCTTCTCGGGAGCGCGCGTCAGCTTCAGCGGCGCGCCCAACTCGCACGTGGCGCACCTGGACGCGGCACTTCCAGGCACGTTACCTGTGAGTACCAACACATACACAAGTGCGAATAAAAAAAAGTACTTTGTTACTAAGTTACTCAAATTACAAATGACATTTCATTTTGGTATATTTCAAGCACAAGAGATATTTAATCAAGTAATTCAGTTGTTTTGGTTTTTTAATTTTCTCATTCTATATATAGCTTATCAGAAGACTGCGAGTGGGTGTGTGAGAGAAAATCTGTGTGAATGAGAGTGGGTGTATGAGAGTCAAACAGTGAGTGAATGGCATCCGGTTCTCCCAACAGTCATTTTAAACTGCAGCAGTGTTACACCTTTGGGAGCTACAGCCTATGATTCCACTCTGTACCTAGAGACAGATACATGTTCTAAACAGAGCATTTTTCTCCTGATATGGACTTTCGCCCCAGAGAACAGACTTGTAACTTGAAAAATGTAATTGAGTAAAAAGTAGATTACTTACTCAAGTATTTACTTAAGAGTAATATTACATCTTAGATAAAAGGAATACAGAGTGTGTTCCTCGAAAAAACAACTTCTTTACTCATCTGCGTTATTTGTATTCCGTTACTACCCACCGCTGCACACACGCACACACCTGAACACACTTGTACAATATGTAGTGAAATGTTCCCTGAATGATCCAATGACTGTGCGAACAAAAAATAGGGGGGCACAAGACTTTTACATGGCACTTTTGTACAGTATAATAATATTATAATATAAAGTATGAATGATTCTACGGTGATTCGGGTGATTGTTTAATGATGTGTTTCATCTTAAAAATAAAGCAGAAAAACAACTTTGTCTTACATGATATTTTGTGCACATTTTGATGACAGTACTGAAGTGACATTCTGCAGCTCTATAGCCAGATCCAAACCTGCAAAGCATAAACACTTTTATCAGGCATTTGAGAACTTATGTCATGATATTTTTGTAAAGGTAAGAAACAGTTATTCTTGTTGTGAATGTTTTCGGTACACTGTGTTTGCTCAGGTAGTGAACAGGAGATGTGTGGAGGCTGCAGTCATGACAGGACTCGCCCTCAACTGCACCATAAACAGAAAGTCTCTTTTCGACAGGAAGCACTACTTTTATGCTGATTTACCTGTAAGTCTTTCCACTTTTACACAGTGTCTTATCCTGTAAAATGCAATTTAATTTTACCCCCTTATTACAGAGAAAATGCTTCCAAGAGCATGTGCTCCTCTTTCTCTTAGTGTGGTCCATCCACTACTAGACATTTGGCAATTATTGCAAATTGTGAAATGAACAGTTGAAAAGTGCCATGAGGACAGTAAGCTATCAGGAATTTCTGCTTGGTTGAGTTTAGCCGAACTGGCAGGAGGACATCGTGCTGTAAACTGCCAACCATTGATATGTCTAAAATAGCTGTTCAGAATCTTAAAAGCTCTACACATTCACTCCCAGAGAAATAATATCCCTCCTGCTGCCTGTAATGGCTAAGTGCAGTGTTGCTGTTAAGCTGCAACATGTACTGCACAGGTAAGACCTACACTTTTCTCACCTGCAGGTTTAGCTGTGTTCAGTTCCTCTCAGCCTGGAGCCTGTTAATTAGCTGATAAGTGGAGTCAGGTGTGTTGGAGCAAGGAGAAAACTAAAAGGTGGAGAGTTTAGGCCGGTTATATATAAAGTGCGTTGTGACAATAGCCAGGTTTCCATCCAAGAAGTTTTTGCGAAAAAATATTTAGCGCTTCAAATTTTTTACCGATATAGCTGATGGAAATCGACAAAATTTTGTAAATGTCGACATAATATTGTGTCACGTGGAAAACAAAAGGTAGATCATTTGCGACAACACAAAATTATGTATGGAAACGTACGGTGGCCGAGAGAGCTCAACGCGCTGCAACTTCAGAAAACACATGCAAACAGAAAAAAACGACAACAAATTAAGAAAACATCTCCATCAGTTTGACAACACAGGCGCTGCAAATACGGAAACGCGCTGCAAATTCTCACAACACAACCAAACACACAAACGCGCTGCAAACAGCACGGACCACAACGGAAATGTTTCAGGGGGACCTCAAAAAGTGACGAACCCATCTGGGACCTGATTATTTGGTCAGAGCAGAGGTGTTGTCCGTGAACTAAGGTGAAGGTTTTTTTTTTTAAACATCCTGATCATAGCTGACACTATCTATTGGACATTATTAGACCAATCTGACGAATCACACACACAGTCTAATAATATCCAAAAGACCAATGAATCGTTCACGGACAACACCTCTGCTCTGACCAAATAATCAGGTCCCAGATGGGGTCGCCACTTTTATAGGTCCCCTGAACATTTGCTAGGTCCGTGTATGTTTGCAGCGCCGCTTAGTGTTTGGTTGTGTTGTGAGAATTTGCAGCGCTGCTTCCAGAGTTTGTGTTGCTTCTGTGCACACTTGATGAGATGTTTTTCTTAATTTGTTGTCGCTTGTTTGCATGTGTTTTCGAAGTTGCAGCGTTGAGCTCTTCTCGCCAATTTGAGAAACGTGCTCAAGGGCAGATTTTTTTGTGATACAATTAAAAAAAAAAAAAAAATAAATTTTTATTTATTTATTTATTTTTTATTAATGCTGTAGGTAACATACAGAACAAATAAAACAGACAATGCCAGGGTAAGTACAAATAAGAGTACAAATACAGCTACAAAATCAGGAAAATATTACAGAATAGACACACTGAGACAGTTTTGGTGCTTTTGGAGCCAGTTGATGTGCAAAGAGTGTCCAGGGTAGGATTTAATGTCCTTACAGAAAAACGGAAAGTAGGGCTTAGCACCTTGACATAATTTCCTTACATTTTGTGTAAAAAAAAAGATACACCAAAACTATACAGTTCGTTTGGGGGATATGCCATCACGCACACACCATTTTATCGACAAAAAGCCAGTTGATGGAAACAGGTTGGAGACAGCAATTTCGCGACATTTTTTTTACGCATATTCTGTTTACGACAAATGTAAAAATCGCCGCAAAAATTGACTCTAAACTGGCTATAGACTGTTGTTAAGAGTGCTATATAAATAAATTTGAATTTGGAGATAAAGAGAATTCAAATTTATTTACGTCTGCTTAACTTACAGGATTTTTAAGATTAGGGGTTCTTTATGGTTTGTTTTTTTGATAAAAAAAATCTAATAATGAGATATTTTTTCCAAAAGACAAAACAAAACACTTTTCCTATGTATAATTATTGCAAGAAAGTTTTCACCAAGATAACATAATGATAATAATAATAATAATAATAATAATAATAATAATAATAATAATAATAGAAGCCTTCTAAAGACAAATACATAATTATTTATTATTATCACCAATACCAATTGATTCTGCACAAATTCTTTAAGTTAGACAGTGAAAACATGTAAATACAAAATAAATTATTATTTATGATACGAACCTATACCTTGGCCGATAATATGGGCATATTGATTGAGGCCTTACACTCTTTAAGTTCTCTTTTTTTAAAGTTAGACAGTGAAGCTATGTAAAGACAAAATTAATTATTATCTATTATTTGCACCAATATCAGTTTACCTGCAGTTAGCTGATATCTGCTGATAATATTGACATGACAATTTATCGTGTCAGGCTCTCTAAACCTCTACAGCTTTAAATGATCTTTTTAAAAGACAGTGAGGCCATGTAAAATATTAAAGTGAATATTACTATCAGAGTCAGACACAACAAAGGAACAGGAGCCACTGCTGTTTGGCAATATATTAGTGGCTATTAAAAACAAGGGAAAAAACATTGCTTCTTCTGTTATTGTGGCATTTTTCTCCGCTGTATCCTGCAGTGCCAACTCTTTTCTTGGACTTGATTGGTTTTTGTCTCGCCCCTTGCAGAAGCTTGAAGCAGACTCGTGGTTCTGTTCAAAATCCTCACTAAAGAAGCCAGTAATTAGCCAGGCGGATTAGCCGGGCGCTGAGCCGTGTCATTAGGGCAGATAGACGGGCGCTTTAATTCCAACACAAAAACCTGCGAGCAGGACTGCAGGCTGGCATCGCTGTCGGATTTAACACCGGGACTCCAGTACCCAGGCTGGGATTACAGATTAGCTTCTGTGTAATGAGAGGCGTTTGTGTACACACTTGTTAATGAAATCACAGTGCAGACCAGTCCAAGTGCTGAGGACTAAATCCAGAAATCGCTTTTACAGACGACTCTATCACCACTTGGGAAGTTACTAGTAAATGGTAGCGAGCTGCAAGCTACTTCAGATTAAAAAGTATTCTGCCAGATTGCCCAGCAGCAGCTCCATCTGCACATACACATCACAGAGTAATACGCCACCATTTCAGCATATCGACGGAGCGCAGGCTCATTACTAAACTGAGTAGAAAAATAATAACAGAGGAAACATCGCCTGTTATTACATTCTACTCATCCATTACCCAGCAAAACTGGAATTTCAGAGAGGACTTTTGTTTCTGTTCCAGTAATAAGCTAATTGATCTGGAAGGGAACACACAGACCTCTCTTCACTCTCCCCGGCACGTCGCTAACCGTGATAAACGAGTGGCGGAGGGGTTGCCGTGGTAACGTCTCGGAGTACGGCATCCGTTCCTCTGTGCCCGGGTTTCAGGAGGCAATGTTCGCTTCGCTGAGAAAGTTCAGAGTCACTTCAATTACTCACAAAACGGCTTTTCGCTTCACACCTATTTCACGCTGAAGCCCCCAATCCCTAAACGAGAGGTGAATTTTACAGAGCTGATGCATTCACCTAGACTAGGGCCTAAATCGGTATCTCAATTGATGATTTTGACAAGAGGTTTGCACTGTAAATATGTTCAACTCTAAAGCTGGGATATTTTTGTTCACCTTTTGTGATGTTAAACAGAAATCACTTTTCAAGCATTAACAGGATTGTAAAAATAATTTAAATAATCATCAAGATGTCAATTCTTTTTGGAAGGAGTTAAGAGCCAAAACTGGGTGATGACAAAGAATAAACAGGAGAAAATAAAGAAAATATTTCCAGCCAAAAACGGAAATGTGGCAGCAGTTTATAATATTTCGTAAGTGAGCTATAAATAAAGTTTAAATAATGTGGAAATAAACTCTGATTTTTAATTTGACCATGACTAAGTGTTGAAAATGTAACTAGTATTTTCTTTTATTTCACACGAAAGCATGCATTAGTAAACTGTAAAATCCACCATCCCTAACCTTAAACACTCCTCTAGAGCCCGCGGTATCTGCATTGAGCTGAATTGTCAAGGAGATCAAGAAGAAGCTTTTTCCTTAAAACAGACATCATCACAGCTAAATAACTAAAATTGCTGTGAATTGCTCCATGAGATGTCTGCTCTCAGCGCCGACTTCGTGTTCCGAACGACATCTTGTCGGGCGCTCTAAGCCCAATAGAACATTATTGAAATGGAAAATGGAATCAGAATTGGAAGCCGATTGATGGCACTGGAGCCGGCCTGTTTCGGCTTTTTAATTAAACAGCTCGCCATTATAATGGAATGGCATCGACCCCAGTACTGCCGACTGCCGGCAGTTATACTGAAAATGAACCAGAACTTAATATTCAGAACCTCTAATTGACATTGCTCATGATTATTATTTAGCTTATTTTAAAACTTAATAATAAAAAATAATAATTTGTCTGTAAATATCTTCTCTCGTGTGCATTCATCTACTAGTTAAATTATTTAAAAATCAGAAAGATAACAGTTGAGCATGTTTTCAGTGCAAACCTTGTCAGAACCACGAGAGCAAAACAAAACGAAGCACAAAACAACAAACTCCAAGAACAAAGTAATTGTTCCATTAATTGTAGGTATTATTCAAGGTAAAATGTTCAATTGATCGGGATATTGATTTGAGGTCATAATGTCCAGCCCTAGTCTGACGTGTGTGTGTGTGTGTGTTGTGATGCAACCTCAAGGCAGGCTAACAGATCACGCAGCAGAGGTTGCCTCATTGCTATTAAGGGTTTACCTACCCACAGCTACCTAGGGGGCAGAAAGAGGAACCAGATGATGAGCAGGAATGTGAGAATCAGGCAGATCCAGCTGGAGCAGGACAGCGGCAAGAGTCTCCACGACGACCAGCGAGCCAGACACTTTACCACCTGAAACCGGCAGCAGGTACACCTACCTGTCATTATACCAAATCATGAGAGTACTAATGCATCTCAGAAAATTTATATATGGTGAAAATGACATGTGCACTAGTGTACAGCAGGATCTGAATCTTTTAAATTTGGACACTCATTTTTGTATCCTCTCGCCATCTCTCTCACTGGGGCCCCTTAGGGTGGGGTGGGCGTCTGATGGAGGTGGTGATGGAGCTCTGGATATGAGTTGTGGTGAGGAGGCAGCAGCTGCAGTACGAGAGCTCCAGCCTATTTTGCAACCCTACACTGCATAAGCAAATATGTCTGGTCAGTAATGCACTTGTTTTGTCACCACTACACCCTTACTAATATACTGCCCCCTAACATACTCACTACTGCACCCTTACTAATATACTGCCCCCTAACATACTCACTACTGCACCCTTACTAATATACTGCACCCTAACACACTCCCCACTGCACCCTTACTGATACACTGCACCCCAACATACTCCCCACTGCACCCTTACTGACACTGCACCCCAACACACTCCCCCACTGCACCCTTTACTGATACACTGCACCCTTACTGACACACTGCACCCTAACATACTCCCACTGCACCCTTACTGATACACTGCACCCTAACATACTCCCCACTGCACCCTTACTGATACACTGCACCCTTACTGATACACTGCACCCTAACATACTCCCCACTGCACCCTTACTGATACACTGCACCCTAACACACTCCCCCACTGCACTCCTAACATACTCCCACTGCACCTTTACTAATATACTGCACCCTAACACACTCCCCACTGCACCCCTTACCGATACACTGCACTCCCAACACACTCCCACTGCACCCTTACTGATAGACTGCACCCTTACTGATACACTGCACCCTTACTGATACACTGCACTCTAACACACTCCCACTGCACCCTTGCATTGGATACACTGCACCCCCAACATACTCCCCACTGCACTCCTTACTGATACACTGCACTTACTGATACACTGCACCCCAACATACCCCCCACTGCACCTCCTTACTGATACATACTGCACCCTTACTGATACACTGCACCCCAACATACTTCACCACTACACCCCTTACTGATACACTGCACCCCAACATACTCCCCCACTGCACCCTTACTGATACACTGCACCCCAACATACTCCCCACTGCACTCCTAACATACTCCCCACTGCACCTTACTGGATACACTGCACCCCAACATACTCACCACTACACCCTTACTGACACACTGCACCCTAACATACTCCCCACTGCACCCTTACTGATACACTGCACTCCTAACATACTCCCACTGCACCCTTACTGATACACTGCACCCCTAACATACTCCCCACTGCACCCTTTTTTACTGATACACTGCACCCCAACATACCACCTACTTACACCTTACTGATACACTGCACCCTACTACCCCCACTGCACCCTTACTGATACACTGCACCCCAACATACTCCCCACCGCACCCTAACAATACTCCCCACTGCACTCTTACTGATACACTGCACCCTAACATACTCACCACTACACCCTTACTGATACACTGCACCCTAACATACTCCCCACTGCACCCTTACTGATACACTGCACCCTAACATACTCCCCACTGCACCCTTACTGATACACTGCACCTTAACATACTCCCCACTGCACTTTACTGATACACTGCACCCTAACATACTCCCCACTGCACCCTAACATACTCCCCACTGCACCCTTACTAATATACTGCACCCTAACACACTCCCACTGCACCCTTACTGATACACTGCACCCTAACACACTCCCCACTGCACCCTTACTGATAGACTGCACCCTTACTGATACACTGCACCTCATTGACACACTGCACCCTAACACACTCACCACTACACCCTACTGGATACACTGCACCCTAATACCCCCACTGCACCCTTACTGATACACACTGTACCCTAACACACTTCACTGCACCCTTACTGATACACTGCACCCTTACTGATACACTGCACCCTAACACACTCCCCACTGCACCCTTACTGATACACTGTTCCCAACATATTCCCACTGCACCCTTACTGATACACTACCCAACATACTCCCCACTGCACCTCTACTGATGCACTGCACCCCTACTGATACACTGCACCCTACTGATACACTGCACCCTAACACACTCCCCACTGCACCCTTACTGATACACTGCACCCTAACATACTCCCCACTGCACCCTAACACACTCCCCACTGCACCTACTGACATGACTGCACTCCAACACACTCCCCACTGCACCCTGCATTGATACACTGCACCTTAACACACTCCCACTGCACTTACTGATACACTGCACTCCTGACATACTCCCCACTGCACCCTTACTGATACACTGCACCTTAACACACTCCCCACTGCACCCTTACTTTACTCCCCCTAACCCATTACTACATCCAAATTAACCTCCACTACACCCTCTAGCAGTAGCTAACTGCACACTAGCGCTTCACCGTTGTATGTTTGTTCTGTTACAACTTTATATGAGAAAGCAGAAAGCCTTTGAAACATCGAATCCTGCGCAACTTTCTAGTGTATTTGTGTTATTTTTTAATGCAAAGTGGAGACCTGATTTGCAGTTTGCTGCATTGCAGTCTGCGTATTATGGAGGATATTTTGTCATTCACGGAATAAAATGAATATATAAACATCTAAATAAAGCTGCTAAGACTGCATTTTAAGCATTAAAAAACAAACCACAAGAGGAAGAGCAAACAGAGCAGGTTCATTAAATATACAACACAGAGATCAGCTCCACACACACACACCGGCCCTTTTATAATAGGAGCCGAACCTGCTCCTTTCACTTTATTGTTGTCTTAAGCTCACAGGCTGGTTTCGAGCCTCTTTACGTAAGTAGATGATCAAGTAGCATTTTTGATTTCACTTTCTGAGCTCGCTTTGCGTCTCTCCTAAAAGTAATAGGAGTAATCAAAGTTTTGTCAAGAAATCAAACTTTAATTAAAATTAAACTATGTGCCACTAGGTGGAGCCATTGTTAATGTCACATTTTTACGCACGTCTATGAACAACGTTTTTGGGTTGACGCTGATTAAAGTGACGGTGTTCGGGTTCTGTTAGATCCCTAAACCCACGTCCGTAATTGCAAAGTGATTTAAAATGCATCAGCAGTTCTACCAAATCAGGTTCTTAAGTTAAAGGAGACACATTAAGATCTTGCAGGAGAAAGAAAGTATTATATGCTCTCCTTCATCTAAATATCACAGCTTGTCACAGTCTATCCAAAGCCATGTCTTGCCATAATGAAAAATTCAAGCGTTTCCAGCTTAATTAAAGCGCCCCATCCCCTTCCCCGGCTAAAATACAGCAAATTGTTTGTTTGATTCTGGATGAAGCAGCTCTAGCCTTCACTAAAAGCTGCAATACACTGGGATAGCGACACCACTATTTCATGCAAATCAAACCATTCACATTCAAATTTATGCAGAACTTTTGCATGCAGAGCTTTTGGAGGATTCTAGATGACTGCCCCGAATAAGTGTTTTGTGGCAGCATCTCTCTCTTGAGTCCCTCTCTCCTTTCTCCAAATGCAGATAACTTCAGACTGAGCTGCATTCAAAACATCTATTTGTTTGAGCTCAATTAAGTCAAGATCCTCCAGCATTTGGTCTTTTTTGACCCTCTGGGTCTCCTAAAATTGTGTAAAATATCACACCTTTTTTTTATTTATTGCTGGTTATTGCTAGATTTACTGTTATATACACATTTTTATTTGTTGCTTTTACTTATTTTACTTTCTTTCTTTAACTTCCCAGGTTAAAAATATGGGTTTCATCGTTCCTCATCTCTCTCCATCTCTCTCTCTCTGCAGAGGGTCAGTTGAGAGTGGACGCTAATGTATCAGTCCATCGCCCTGGCGAACCTCTCGGAGTTCGCACTGAAGTCAAAAACATCAACAGTGCACGCCTTTCTGCTGGGTTACATGAGCAGGTGAGGCTGGAGTGCTGATGGGGACCGTGTGTGTGTGTGTGTCAGTTGAGTTCAGGCTTAGGTGGAGAGAGAGATGAGAGAATGAGGAGAGTGAGCGAGGGAGGGAAGGACAAGAGAGAGTAAGAAAGCAGCAAGTGAGGGAAAGAGAAGGAAAGGCAGAGAGGAGGATGAATAGACCCAGCGACAGGAAGAACAGAAGAGAGGGGACTTCTCTGTCTTTCTGTCTTTTTCTCCCTCTCTCCTGTTTCTCTCTCTCTCTCTCTCTCCCCATTCCCCTCCCTCTTTCTTTTCCATTCTCTCTCTCTCCCTCCCTCTCTCCTACTCTCTCTCTCTACCTCTCTCCCCCCTCTCCCTCCATCCCTCCCTCCCTCATTACCCTCTCTTCTCCCCTCCCCTCCCCCCTCTCTCCCTCCCTCATTCCCCTCTCTCTCCTTCCCTCTCTCCCTCCCTCCCTTATTCCCCTCTCTCTCTGTCCCTCCCTCTTTCTTCTCCATCCCTCCCTCCCTCATATTCTCTCTTTCTCTGTCTCCTCTCCCTCCCTCCTCTGTCTCTCCCTCATCTCACTCTCTCTCTTTCTTTTCTCTCTGTCACTGTCTCCCTTTGTTTCTTTTTCTCCATCTTTTCTCTATCTTCCTCTCTCCAATCTCTCTCCCAAATAACCGCTCACTAATAATGCTGTTGATGTTGTTTAGATTATGAGATCCAGAGGCAGATTGATCTTCTGGAGAGAGGTGGGAGCGTGGTGAACGAGACGCGAGCGTTCGACAGTAGAACTGGGTAAGTAGAGCTGATGAAGTCACTGCTTTTCCCAAAATCGTTGCATCACTTTATGATTTACATTTACAAAGCTCAACCCTGAAGGACAACATGAATATTTAGAGTCCGCACCTGTTGTACCTTCCAGAACCACAGTTGCAATGAGGGATAAGGAGGGACTTCAGGACTACAGGTGAGTTGAAGTTAAAGTGAGGTGCCAAGATGCCAAGTTAAAGATTTCTTTACAGCATTTTATGCAAGATTACCTTTTTATATACATCCTTAACAGGTCCGAAATGATAGCAGCAATGATTTGATTTATTTATGTATTTTTGAATGCTAGAGAGTTGCTATGAGGAGCCATTCTGTTTGATGATGATTTTAGGGACAGCTTTGAGAAGTCACAGCTCATTAAGGTCTGGAACGTTTGGTAAAACTTGATAAGTCATATTTTTGGAGTGGCCAAACGTTTCCATTGTGTTCCATTCATTTTTAACTCTACATCTTAACAAAACAAAATACTCAAATCTTGCATTAAACGCATAAAGAAATGGCTCAACTTTTAATTTTATGCCTTTTCATCTCAGCTGCAGAGTGGGAGGTAGATGGAGGAGAGGAGAGAAGTGGACTTTAGGGAAATGAAAGGAGAAGAGAGGACAGGAATGAGCAGCCTTTATCCCCCATCAGCACCAAAAAGCATTTCTTATACTGTAACTCCTACTTTAGCTTGATTTATTTCACTGTATTCAGATTACACCGCTGTAAACTTGTATCCACTCCTCTTTTATTATTTCCAACTAGAGAACAGTGGCGTCTACGACAGTATATGTGACGGGTGTTTTAGAGACAAATGTGGGAGAAAAAGGAAGAAGAAATAATGAAGAGAACAACGTTTTTTGGTACCCACCAACCCACCAGTATTCTCTCTCTCAGGTTCATGCCGGAACCCAACCTTCCTCCCCTGATTGTTTATGAGGACGCTGCCTCAGTTCCGCCAGCCTCTGACCCGTCCCAGGTGGTGCTGATCGACCGGCTCAAGGCCCAGTTGCCCGAGCTGCCGGGCGTGAAGAGGACGAGGCTGGTGGAGGAGTACGGCCTCCTGCCCGAACACAGCTTCACCCTGGTGGTGAGAGACACAAAGATACTGTTTCTCTGTTTAAAAGCACAACAATATCAAACAAACGCTACAAACAATAAACAGATTATGAGGTAATCCATGGGGAAATTTGTTAAATAAATTTGCCAGAAATCAAATTTTCAGGGTTGTTTCTTCATCTTCCATCTGTTTTGTGCTACATATGTTTATTAGATGTCATTTGTCAAGCTGTCAGTGGGTTATTGCGTTTTTTTTCCGTTTCATCTAACTTGTCTGCTGGGGTGGGGTGTGCGTCAGAACGAGGACGGTCTGATGGACTACTTTGAGAGTGTGGTCCGGAGCACGAGGGCCGAGCCGAGGAAGGTGATTGGCTGGGTGATGAAGGAGCTTCTGGGCAACCTCAACCAGTTTGGCCTGAGGATCACTCAGAGGTAGAATCTACACAGTAATATTTCATACTAATAGCAGCTTAATTGCTGTGTACCAGTGATCACTTTGTTCTCTTAACTGTTTACATTTTGTGTCTTATTATTATTATTCCCATTCCCACTTTTTAACTGTTAAACGTCTTCCACAGGTTTTGATGTAAAAATTAAACATTTCAGCTTATTGGATATTACATTTCTTTCAATAGCCCTCACCTAAAAATGTAGTTTCCAATTTTGGCCACAAAGGGACGCCACTATTAAAGCTGCCATTCACAAGTTTGGCCACAAGGTGCCACCATTAAGGAGAACTGTGCTATTACTTTTCTTATGGATAGACAACTATAGGTCAAATACGTAATCAGCAGACATCTATAAACATCTATAATCATTTCCCCTTTTTATCTTTTTAATCCGTCGTTACGTTTTGCTTACGTTTTTCAATCACAGTTTCTCTCTGTTTTTTGGAGTTTTCTCATCTCTCTCATCTCTTTTCAGTCCCGTCTCTCCTGTCGCTCTGGCGGACCTGCTGAATGTTCTAGAATCCGGTCACATCTCGTCCTCCGCTGCCAAAGTGGTGAGTCATGAGAGGAACGCTCCACTAATCCTGTTTCCTTATTCAACACAGGAATTACACCACAAAATGCAAACACAGGCTCCTAGAAGCATAATAAATCTGCTTTATCAAACGATCCTCAATACAAAAAGGGCTTAGTCACTCACCGTGTGTGTATGTGTGTAAATCACAGATTTTCCAGGAAATGTGGAAGGCTCCAGAAAAGCGTGTGCAGGAGCTGGTGAAGGAGCTAGACTTGGGCCTGGTCAACGACCGAGAAGAACTGCTAAAAATTTGCCGGAGCGTGTTGGAGAAGCACCCAGAACAGGTGAGTCCTACCCGAGCACAGTCACTCTGTAAAAATGATTTGATCAACATCACGCTAATTAGGGCTGAGCGATATGATCTGAAATCAGTATCACAATTACTTGAACGATTATGATTAATGGACGATTGTTACAATTAATAGTAACTCATAATTAATTAGCTCTCAATTTAAAATGAAAGTTAAAAAGTTAGACTTCACATGTAACGCTGTAAGGAATTTGATGCATGAAAAATTAATACAGTACATTTTTAGATTTGCAGGCATTGCAGGATTTACATTGATTAGAGCTTCTGAATATTAGTTTCAATTAACTTTCTATAACCACTAAAGCTCTGCCTCTCCTCCTTTTTTACTCCAGGTGCAGGTGATCAAGGCGGGCAATAAGAAGGTTTTAAACAAGCTGATGGGGGCAGTACAGAAAGAAACGAAGGGCAGAGCCGATCCGGTCCAAGTGAGGGCCATCCTGGAGGAAATGACATCATGAGAAGCCTACCCAGGATGCCTCAACACTAGCCGCAACAATTACAACATTTAAATCCTCAAGTTCAACAACATTGGAAAAAGTTTTTTAGACTTAATTTAGTCTTCATTTTTGAACACTGCGAGAGTTGCACTCCCCCATAACACCTGGTAAACGCTTATAATATTTCTGTGTTTATTTCATAAATCTTGCCTTACCAGATGTTAATAATCAAAGTTCTTGCTGTCAGTTCAGACCCAGGTGATTTTTGTTATGGTAAATCTACATAAAACAATTTTTGTGAATATTTCTTACCTTGATCTATACTCCTCTAGTCTTGACATCATGTAAAAATGATTGTACGTATGTATTTAAATGGAGATAAACTTTGTGTGTTATTTGCGTCTTGTGTCTCACATCTGATTCGGACATACAGGGATAAATTGCTTAATGGGTAAAAAGGAGAAATAAAGTAAACAAGCTGGAAAACTGTGGAAGGAGTTAAGTGCCAAAAACCGTGTGGAGAAAAATGTAAATGGGAGAAATAAAATCAGCAGTTTGAAATATTTCCCCTAAAATGACAATGTGGTCTGTAAATAAAATTTAAAAAAGGAGGGTTAAAATGATTCAAAGAGATGAAAAGGTCAGAATGATGTCACAGAGTGTTGTAAACTTCCCTGTTAAAGTCTGTGGAAGAAATCCTAAGGGTAAGGGTCAAAGAGCAATGCAAGTTTGGCTGTCCAGAAGAAAAGTTCTTAATATTACTGTGGAATAAGTTAGGTGGCACAAAAGTGGGAAGAAGAAAAAGACAAGCAGTTTGAACAAAATGTAAGATTACTGTGTGCTAAAGAATAGAACTGTGAGCAGTTTGAAAAGGAGAGCTTTATAGATGTTTCTGCTGTTTGTAGTTAAATTATGAGCTGTTGATGTTGAGTAATACGAGTTAAAAGGGACAAAACGTGGAAAGAAGAGGAAGGATGATGAAGAAAAAGAAATAATGAAGCTAATAAACTGACTGCTGACATTGAGTAATCACAACTCTCAAACAAGTAATGATTAAGGAGTTGGCCCCGAGTTGGTGAGCGGAGGGTCGCCTGTTCGAATCTCAGAGAGGTACAGGCACCACCGAGGTACTTGTGAGCAAGGTACTGTCCCCAAACGCTGCTGCCAAAAAGACAAGGCCCACAGCTCCTTCACGGATGGTTGAGATGAAGAGGTCACACCTGGTTGTGGTGGTGCACCGTGTACTGTGCTGTGTCCACATTTAAAGCAGAAGCTGGTGCCCACTTACTGGCATAAATAGCGACTTACTGCCCTCTTGTGGCCACTTCGTAGAATAACAAACCAAAAGTATTACACAGACATTTCTTAATGCTATAAACATTCAAGATTCTTTATTTGTCACATGCAAATTATACAGGTACAACATGCAGTAAAATGTATCCTGATCCGCTCTTTTGACTGTGCAGTTTAGGCAAAGAATTAAAAAATATAACAAAATTAAAAAAATTAAAAGATACAATATCCAAACTTAAACTTAAAATAAGGAGATAGGGGAATAGAATAAAGATAAATAGACTATTCCTTATATTACAATAATTAACCTGAGTACAAAAATCTGCAGACAGATAACAGGTGCAATGAGATGTTTTTAAAGTGTCGAGTGCGGCTACATAGCAGTGAAGTGAAATGCTACACAGTAGCATTTTAGCAGACAGACCAGGAGCATGTAATTTTTGGACAGTGAAATATGGCAGAAGTATAAATGATCACAACAATATGGAATTAAGAGGCAGTGAGGAATGACAAATTAGACATTCAGAAAAAAAAGACATGTCCTTGTTTAAAAGACGGATGGCCTGAGGATAGAAACTCCTCCTGAGTCTCTCTGTTTTGGCCATGATGGTGCGGAACCTTCTGCCTGATTTCAGAAGATGAAAAACATATTTACTGAGAACGTGTTACTGCCTCCTGCCAAAAGTCCAAGTGTCCTCTGTAAGCATGATGACCTTAAGAGTGGCAAAGAGGGTTTGCCCAGAGGTGGAAAGAGTACTGAAAATTTGTACTCAAGTACAAGTACTGTTACACTGGTTAAAATGTACTCAATTACAAGTAAAAGTACTGGTGTTTTAAAAAAATACTTGAGTGAAAGTACAAAGTACTCTTCTCAAAAACTACTCAGAGTATTAATTACTTTTTAACCTGTGGATGTTTTATTGCGTCGTCAATAGCAGGCATTCGTTTCGATTCACCAGTTTAAAATATCTACCTTCAAAGCACATTTCTCAGATGAACAAGGTATAGAAAGGCAATTTGTTTTGTAAATAAATGTAGATATAAAGCAGGAATTTTGTTTGTTAAAACAATGACAAAAATGTTTTTGAACATGGATAGAACAGTTTAAACTTTTCCCAATACACTGCGAACAACAGGCAGTGGGCACTCGTCCTCCGTCTTTTCTCCATCATTTTCACGGTTGACAGTGTTGTCTTCTGTCTCCATTTTGGCTTCTTTGTCTCCAAATCTTCAGTCTATAAATTAGTTTGTACTCCACTGTGTAGTTCCTCCAGACACCTGTGCCTGCTGCTGCAGCGGAGTTTATTCTTTGCTTACGTCATAGATTAATTGGCGCGGTCGCGATTGCACAGTCTTATTGGCTGCAAAGACGCAGATGAAAGGTTTGAATATTAATTCAAATTGTGGGCGTACTCAGTAGCGACTTTTGATTCTATAAGTAGCGAAGTAGATTACATGGTGTAAATTGTACTCAAGTACGAGTAAAATTACACACTTGAAAAAGTACTCATAAAAGTACAAGTACCCAAAAAATCTACTTAATTACAGTAACGTGAGTATTTGTAATTCGTTACTTCCACCCCTGGGTTTGCCCTTGTCATTTTTGGTCACTGTGATACGAAGCAATGATTTTCATCACTGGAAACGATCATTAGAAGTTGAAAATTGTCGGGTTTCTTGTATACATCGTGTGCAAACCCGAAATTTTCCAACTTATTCTCTCAGCTAAGCGCAGTTTCATACCAAACGTAACACAAAGTTTTGGTGCTGTAAAAATAATACGGATTATCGCGATTATATAGAATGTACACATGCCAAGTACAGAAACATTTTGGCTAAATTATTCAAAGGCAGAAGTGGTGGAATGCGGGAGCCGAAAGAGCCGACTCTTCTTGGTGAGCCGAATCTAATGAACTGGCTCAAGCGACGGGAGTCTTCAGCCATGCGCACCTGCAGACAGGTAAACCCCACGCTCACATCACGTAACAGTCACACACACCACCACCACCTGAGCTCACCCTGACGTCTCAAATATGCGCCCTTCATCTTTTAACTAAAGTGAGTTTTTAAAATCTAAATTCCACCAAAAAAGTGGTTTCAGCTGGAGCCGATTGCGTCGTGTACCTAGTCACCTTTAACTCCTTAATGAGCTTAATTAATTTGCTGAATTCGTGGTCCGAAATGTGTTATGACGTCATGTGTGCTGTGACGCAGAGATGACGTTCTGTTCGTGTTACTCGTTCAGCTTTCTGAAAAGAAGCCCTTTCAGAACTCGTTTATACTACATACTATATACTAAAGTAACTGTTTTAACGACTTCACTGGTAAGAGCCATATTCTGGTTAATGCAGAATGATGTGCTGAATTCACCTTAGATATCCTATCAGTACATCATACCACTATATGTAGCTGTATTTGAATTAGTCTGTGTAAATGTATCTATTAGAACATACTACGAATGAATAAAATGATATTTAGTAAGTGTAAATGTACTTGTCAAAACATCATACCAATGTATAAAACTATATTTTATTTAGTCAGTGTAAATGTACCCATTAGAACATACTACAAATGAATAAAACTAAACATATTTTGTTTAGTCAGTGTAAATGTCTCTATTAGAACATCATACCCTATGTGCATTTATTATTTTAATAAAAGTAGCCTAAACCGATACATTGTTAAACCTGATTATGTTGGTTCAACTCAAACTGTTCAACAAAAAACAATTTCCATGAATCATTTGAGTTCATAAACAATCTATTTAAGTTTAAAAATGTATTTGTATTGTGTGTAAGTAAATTAAGGAATATGAAGGGTACCAAATCCATTTGGTCATTTTAACAAGAACATTTTAAGTATTTTCACTCAGATGTATAATTTTTGTAAACGTATCAGTCTTGAGGAACAGAGTTTCCGTATATGATATGTTGCAAAGTGCAATAAATTACCTCTTTGTCTAATTTTTCCAGCTAAATATGAAGAAATGAGGGGTTGCTCAAGGCTTTTTTGAATCAGCAGATGTAAGTATTATTTGTCACAATGATCATACTAACCCTTTAAGAAGCTTTTACGTGGAGCCTTTTCCTGTGGATTCACTGCATTCCGACTGCCATTTCAGATGCAACATTCCCAAGTCATCAGGGAAAAGATGATGGAACAAAACACACTTCTGTCAGCTGATAAAACAGTGTTGAAGCCGGAGGCAGAGCAGGGCGTTCTTAACGTCGTTGAGGCCGAGGTGATGGACACACTGCTGGAGAACAAACTGCAGGAGCTGTCTCAGGTGGCTCCAAACTACACTGTACAAAATGATTTATGAGTTTTCAATGTTTAAACTTAAAATGAAATTATCTTACAGATAAATCAGACATAACATTCATGTAGAACGTAGAGGTGTAAGTGGAACACCTTACAGAGAGCAATACATGCTATTATTGCATTCTGGATAGTTTTTACTGTGTGTGGTTTATTAACACGGTTTTAAGTTCATCTTCATTAAACATAATCACTTCCATTAAATAAAATCACAAACTAAAATATTTATTCCTGATATTTACATGTAATGTTTTCATTCTGGACAAATGCTATGAGCTTGTTGATCACTGAATCGTTGTTTTGATGTAGAGTAACGTGTTGTTACACAGCTACTACGTATGCTGAAGGCACAAGAATCATTCTGCCTCAAAGTCCTTTGTCTTGCCTTTCTGTGTCTTGTCTTCTCTTCTCCGTCTTAACCTTCCTTGTTTTCTCCTTTCTTCCCTTAACTTGTCCTCGCTTGTCTTCACATCCCTTCTCTTATTGTGGCCTACCCTATCCTGTCTTGTTTTCTCCTGTCTTTCCCTGCTTTGTCTTCCTCTGTCTTGTCTTCTTCTGTCTTTCCCTCTCTTGTCCTCACCTGTCTTGTCTTATCTTCATCGTTTTGTCCTCCCTTATCTTGCCTTTCCCTATCTCCCCTGTCCTGTCTTGTGTTCCCTGTTTTGTGTTGTCTTCAGGTGTCTCATCTTTTAACTATCTTGTCTTGTAATCCACGTCTTGTCATCAACTGTCTTATTTTCCCATATGCAGAATTCCCCTGTCTTCTCTTGTCCTCCCTTCTCTTGTCTTTCCCTGTCTTCCCTATATCTTCTCTTCTCTTTCCTCTCTTTCCCAGCCTTGTATTCCCGTCTTGTCTTCAACGATCTCATCTTCCCCGTTTTGTCTTGTCTTCTGCTGTCCTGTCTTGTCTTCCCGTGTCTAGTATTCCCATCTTGTCTTCTATTGTCCTCTCCTTTCACTATCTTCCTTGTCTTGTACACCTGTCCTATCTTCAACTGTCTTATCTTCCCATGTCTAGTATTCCTCCATCTTGTCTTCTCTTGTCCTCCCTTATCTTCTTGTCTCTTCTCTTTCACTCCCTTGTGTTCCCCTTTCTTGTCTTCTCTTGTATTCCCGTCTTGTCTCGTCTTCAGCTATCTCATCTTCCCTGTTTTGTCTTGTCTTCTGCTGTCCTGTCTCGTCTTTCCATGTCTAGTATTCCCAGCTTGTCTTCTTTTGTGCTCCCTTGTCTGGTCTTTTCCTGTCTTCCTCTAGGTTGTCTTCTCTTGTCTTCCTGTCCCTTGTCTTCCCCTGCCATGTCTTATCTTCAACTGTCTTCTCTTCCTGTGTCTTGTCTTTCCCTGTCTTGTCCTATCTTGTCTTGTTTTGAGTGCAATCACAGTTTAATTTGCAGGTGGTGAACCAGAAGCAAGCTGAGATTGAAAGGCTGCACTCTCGGGTTGAGCATCTTCACAGTAACCAGAAGGAAGAGGCGGGGGATGAGAGGCTGTGTCAAGTCGTCCACAAGCTGCAGGAGGAACTGAACCGGCTCAACACCAACCAAATCCGGGTCGGCAAGCTTGGACCCCAGTTGCTTGACTTCTCCAAATCCCGGGACAAGGAGCAAGCGGAGCCGAGATGGTACGACCGCAAGCCTGAAAACCAAGATGCAGAGGTGGAACGACTGCGAGCTCAAATTCGGGAACTCGAGAAGGCGGAGAGGACCCAGAAGGCCAGCTACAAGCTCCTGGAGAGCTGGCTGAGGACAGTGGAGGAGGAGGCACAGAAAGAGCTGGACTGGGCGGCCGAGCTGCTGCTGTGGGCGAAGGAGGAACTGGACAGGCAGGAGGGTCACGTCTCCGAGCTGAAAGAAAAAGTCTGGCGCGGCCGAGCCAACGTGGCCGCCCTGGCGCAGGGGAGGAGGGAGCAGAAGAAACGTGAAGAAAAACTCCAGGAGGAGAAAGAGAAGTTGGAAAAAGAGGTGAAGGATGTAAGTGACCAGATACACAAGCTAAAAGTCCATCTGGATCTGGAGGAGGTTGGGGAAGAAGTGAAGGTGAGGTGATAACCAATTGCTCTGTCCCACTGTGACATCAATGCTTTTGTTTTATATAATTTTGGGGTGTGTTTTTAGACGTGTTTTCCACAAGAAACGCTGAGCAAAGCTTGTACAGTCCTGCAAGACAGGAGAGAGCAGCTGGACCATCTGAAGGTGGAGAATACTGCACTGAGGGCAGAGCTTGGCACAGTGAGGGCGGAGCTTGGTGTCGTAAGGGAGGAGTTTGTCACTGTAAGGGAGGGGCTAAACACCAGCACAGAACGAGCAGATAAGCTGCAGGAGGAGGGACGGGTGAGTAACATTCCTTCGCAGCACAATTTGGAAATCGACTCAAAACAAAGTTGGGTCTTGTGTTT
Source organism: Distichodus sexfasciatus (assembly GCA_032718565.1). Classification (NCBI taxonomy): domain Eukaryota; kingdom Metazoa; phylum Chordata; class Actinopteri; order Characiformes; family Distichodontidae; genus Distichodus; species Distichodus sexfasciatus. The sequence continues at coordinate 812,954 of JAVGVS010000141.1, forward strand.
GAATCAAACTACACCGGTTATTCTCAAACTACAAAAAGCAGCGATTCCCTAACTCCAATATATTTTCTGTGTGTATCCAGAATAAGGACCGGACGCTGGCTGACATGGAGGCGTGTAACCAGCGTCTCCGGGACGAGATTGGGGGTCTGCAGGACAAGCTGAAGATGAAGGAGGAGGAGCTGAACGACCAGCAGAGGGAGCTGCAGGACATCTGGAAGCCTTATCGAACTCAACCTCGCTGCCCAAAACTGCAATGTCGCTTCCTGGAAGGCCTGTCCCATAATGCTTTGCTCCCATCCCCGGAGCCTCTCCGTCGCCCGGACTACGGCAGGGAGCGGCCCTCGGGGAGCCACAACTCCCACCTGTGGAAGGTGAGCACTCAGTTATAAACTGGTAGCGTAAAAGGAAAATAAGGCTGTTGTTTACAATATAACGACATACCGTGATAATGTCATGGCATTGACTCACAATTCAAAATCAGTCAATACAATGTTCGACTGGTGTGTGTCCATGAACTTGTGCAGGAAACGCTGGGTGTGGTGGGTTCAGATGCAGGTGCAGGTGTGTTTCTAGGCGAGTGTGAGGATCATCCAGCTCAGGTGAGTGTGTTTGGCAGAGCGTTGAGAGTGCTGGCGGTGAAGGAGGACGACCTGGCTCACCTGGAGAGGGAGCTGGAAGAGCTACAGCAGCGTATTGCCCTCTGGGAAATCCTCCTGCCTCCTCCTGCACCCAAAATCAAGCATCACGTCCCAGGAGGCCCGTCCCACAATGCATCACTCTTCTCCTGCTCCTCATCTCGACTCCGACAGTCGGACTGCATCGCGGAGGGAAATGCCTACACGCTGGAGCCTTGCACCAAACTGGCACCGGGGAAGCGGGACAGAACCGAGACCAGCATTGGGTACATCGGACCCTCCTTTATAAACGGAAAGGAAATAACAACGTCCAGGGCTGGGCAATTAATTGAAAATTTATTGAAAAATGACATTCAGAACCTCTAATTGGCATAATCTTAACGATTATTACAGCTATTTTTAAATTCTGCTACAAGAGATTTGTTATTAGACAAAAAATATCCCATGTTTAATAATGAACTATGAGGAGAATAAAAACGGAACAATTCAAAAATAAAATAATTGTTTATTAATCATAATCGAGGTTTAATTACTTAATTAATCGTGATATTGTTTTGAGATGACGTCGCCCACCCCTAAAAACGCATTCAATGAAAACTAATGTACTGCATTAATTTTTCACGCGTCAAATTCCTTCCAGCGTTCCCTGTGGCATCTACTAAAATAACATTTAAAATTGAGAGTCACTTTTCATTGCTACTATTAAAATGTTCCCAGGGTCTTTCACGTATTATTTTGAACATTAAGAAGTGCTAAAATAACGCAGCTCTCATAATGTAAAGTGGACGTAACTGAGGTTTGGACCAGAAGTCATGGTTGATATTTACTGGTCATTTTGCAGTGACCAAATGTGGTGGACATTTGAGAAGTGGTGGGGCGGTGAGGTGTTTTTGTGGGGCTGCTAGATAACTGGTGGTGATTTCAGAGGGACCTGGTTTTGAACAAAAGCCGTTCTTTCCCAGCTGAAAGGGTCGCTGCTGACTCATTGTTGTTAAACCAGGACGGCTGCGTCCATTTCAGAGCAGGAGCGGATGAGGACGGAGCCAAAAACACCAATGTTTAACACCACAATGTTTAACTGGGCAAATACCTTTAAAAAATACATTTAAAAAAATATATTTCACTTTTCCATTACGAAGCCCGAAAGCAAAAGTGTAATCTGATGTATGAACAGCTACACGAGAGACATTATATACTAGGGCTGGGTATCGTTGCTGATTTCCTGAGTCGATTCGATTGCGATTCACAAGGTCATGATCCAATTCAATTCTCGATTCGATTCGATTCGATTCAATTCGATATCGATTTATTTTGAGATTTCTTTGCGTCAATACTAGTTTTGCTTGGTTATAAAATAACTTGTTTTAAAACCAAAGTGTTGCCAAACATCGGCCTTTAGGCCAGACGGTGATTTGAGCGGAGCAGCTTCAGCCATGGCTCTATTTGGTTTCGGTTTCGCCAGTCTCACGTTTTTATAGCTGTCCTTGCGCGGTCGGGAGAAGTAGTGCATAGTCGCAGGAAAAGATCAATCCGCGAATTTCTGAATCGATGTCGTATTTTTCGAATGAGAATCGATATTGATCGGTGAATCGATTTTTTGAACCCAGCCCTATTATATACAGTATATACACACACAAACACAATAAAGTGTTGCAAAGTGAACATCAGAGGACAAAACTTCTTTATTCACAAAACCACTTTAACACACAACGCACAACCGCATCAGAACACAGCTCAAAAACAAACTTTTAAATAAAAATAATGATTGTCATTTTTTGCACTCCATCAGGAAGACACTATCAAGGACAACTGACATGTTTTTAAATAAACTACTCATTTAAAATCTATAAAACTACCTTTAAAATACACCTGATATTCTTGAAACATAAATATCTTTGGATTCAAATTATTCGGCATAGACGTGTTTGGTTATTAAGAATATGGTTAATATCTTGGATTTCAGAAAAGAAATCTGTTGCAGCTAAAGAAACGTTAAGTTATCCAAAAAATGCATATAGAAATATTTATGGATGAAGGACTTTGAGGAAAGCGGAAAGGCATTTTTTAAATCCTGGCTGTATCTGAGATTTGCGTTGTATAAATTATCTTTTGACTTTTCAAAGGCGTTTGAGGTGATTTTAAGGAGCACTTGAACTATTTAACAGTACCACAGTAAGAAAATTAAACAGTCATCAATTTATAGAAGACAATTTCTTTCCATTGTAACATTATTTTTACTCTTTGCACAAACTTTATTCACTCGTGATTAAAATAAACCTGTGCTTTATGGAACTCACCTGAACCTGAACCTGAACCTGAACCTCTCTCCTGTGGTATGCTGTCTGAACTGTGCCTTTAACACTCAAACACACACTCCCTAACACACACACACACGCAAGAACTCATAAGTAAGGCCTCTGTGAAAAAATATGGCAATAAACTCTCTCTACAAAGCATTAAATTACCCTCTCCCAGATCAGAGGTGGAACAAATTCCGGTTTCAGAAAGTAAAATTCCTGCCAGGTTTTCCTTCTAACACCCTCAATTAAAGAGACACTGCATCAATCTATTTTTTAAATGTGGATGAACTGTTAACGAAATGTAATATGGACCTAAGGGCTCGTGTTAAAATTCTTGATATGATTCATTAGCTGTTATGAATATTAACATTTTGTGGTAACATTACATTCTCAAATATAAATTCAGGACGTGAGGAAAATATTTTAGTATTTTACTTTCTAAAACCAAGGCTTTTCCACATTTTATCCCAAATGAACAAAAGAAAACCCTCAACTTGATTATTTAAATGCTTAAAACAACAGACGTCACATAAACACCTTTAGACTCACTAGGAGGAGGAAACGTCCAGCTTCAGAGAGTAAAATTACTGCCAGGTTTTCATCCCAACACCCACAGTTAAAGGTGGCCTAAATTCTTTTAGAGGAGCAAAATCATAAAAGTTTTCCAAATAGAATTTTGGGCCTGGTGTTTAACTTTAATTCAGCATGTGAGAATGAAAACCTGGCAGGAACAATGTACTTTCTTAACCCGTACCTTTTGCCCCAGATGAGCATAAACCCCTCACCTGATGAATATTCAAATAACCATGATATCAGACATCATATCAATCGACTCAGGTAAGGCTGGAGTGAGTGATGGATTGCATTAATAATAGAGATATTTTGCTTTATGCGCTCAACTCAGTTCGGAAAGTAGAATTCCTGCCAGGTTTTACTCCTAATTTCTTCAATTAGATTACAATTTGATTTGAGGGACTTTAGGGCTCATAATTCTCAATTAGCTTTTATTAGTTGCTAGAACAACACCTCTGCCCCAAAACAGCGAGACCCCTAAATCTTTTCAAATAATTACGACAGCAGACATCACCTACATGGACTCAGGTAAGGCCGCAGTGAAAGTGATGGAGGTGTGTGATGGACTGCATTAGTTAGTGATATTCCACAGGTGGAGAAATTCAGCTTCGCAAAGTAAAATTCCTGCCAAGTTTTCCTCCTCACGTCCTCAATTAAAGGGGCCGAAAAGTCAATTTGACATGCTGATGTTCCATTTATGAAACTGTATCGAGAATTTTAAGACAGGCCCTAAAGTCCCCATTAAATTTCATTACCACAGCATTTCCCAATCCCGGTCCTCGCGGAACACCGCTCTGCACAGATTCGGTATTTCCTGCATCGCCGCACGCTGATCCCACGTTGCTAATTTGCTAATCAGTAGCATCGGCTGTGCTGTGGGCCGGGAAACTCGAATCTGTGCAGAGCAGTGTTCCACGAGGACTGGGATTGGGAAACGCTGCATACGTTCTGAAGCTGGACTTTTTCACCTCTTCCATAAATCCCTCAAGTTTTTGAAGACTGCTGCAAGCCTTGTACCAAGGAATACAAAAGGTTTCAACCAGACTATGATAATATGGTTAAAATGAGCAAAATTACTGTCCATTTGAATTATTACTATTATTGTTATTGAGTTTAACATCGTCAGATGAGCTCAGCTCAAGCACCTTGTTATGTAATTAGGCCAACAAATAAAGGATACACAAGAATAAATTTAAACCGGTCTAACCCTTCTCATATTTTAGTCTTTGGTTTATGCATTGAACCTAGAATTTTGTCGCTGTTGTCCAGGAAATGTGAGTTGGACAAGGCCAGCTTCTGAAAGAAAAATTCCTGCCAGGTTTCAACGTAAACCAGTAACAGGAACTTTTAGCATGCTAACGGTCCCTATAAAATCCTTCATTTATTATTATCTAAAACATAAATGATCAAATTAAAGCTGTCCTTTTACCTCAATCAGGTTTGAAGAAAAAAACGGCAGGAATTCTACTTTCTGAAGCCAGACTTTCTCCACCGGTGGTCAACAAACCTCCCCCAAACTGCTAAGACGCAAATGTCCTCCAGACTTCTAAGGCTTCTGTGAAATGGAGTTTGTGTGTTTAGGAAACACCTGAAAGAGTTAACAAAGCTAAAATTCAGAGGGCAAATTCAGTCCAAATCATTAAAAAGTGATTCCATGCCAACACGAGTCCAGAGGTATCTTCATCGTCTAGTAGTGCTGATCAAAACTGATGATTAAAATCTGTTTTCTGGGTGTAAATTGAGTAAATTTGAGAGTGTTTTGCTTCTACTCCTCGGTGTGGTGGTGTGAGAGGATGGAGTGCTCCTGTGCGAGGGCCGCCAGCTCCTTGAGGAACTCGGTGAAGACGACGGTGCCGTAAAGCTCGGTCTGCTCCAGTGGAACCACCGTTTTGGGCTGGACCGACACATTCATCATCCTCATCCTCATCTCCTGAACCGGGCTGGAGAAGCGTTCTGCAGAGCTTGACCCGTTACTCCCCGCCGGAAATAAATCTACAAACAGACACATCACAAAATTGATCTGTGAACTTGCTGAAGGAGGAGTATGCAATGTTTTATTACCAGTAACGTACACATATAACAAAAAATGTAACGGCATTACGTATTTATTTGACATATTTATTGAAGTGCTTCAGTAAACAATGCAGACATAAAATAAAATGAATAGTAATATGAACATCTGACACAGGCAGATATCACAAAGTTGTATCCAATGTCAATGTCAATGTCAATTTATTTATAGAGCACATTTATAACAACATCTAAATGCTCTAGCCAAAGTGCTTTACATTAAAACATAAAAGCAAACAAAATAAAGAAAAATATTTTTAAAAAGCAATAAAAATCACACACATAAAATAAACTATCCTCAGATCTGAATTAAAATAAAAATATATAAAAATAAAAAGCATAATCCTATTCATATTTAAAACATTCATAACTGAAATAACTGTCGGGTAAGATTCTCTCAATTAGAGGACATAAATGTTGATTTAGATTAATTTTCGATTCATTGCCCAACACTAGTTATTAGTCTTCGTCACTAGTAATAATCAGTATTGGTATCGATCAGCCCTGAAAATTACAGTATCGGTCGACCCCTACTAGGCAGGAACCAAACTATAGATGCTACCATGCAGTAAACAAACATGTCGTTGTTTTTATTTAAAGCATGCTTGCTTACTGCATAGTAGGGGTCGACCAATACTGTTTTTATCAGAGACGATCAATACCGATACTGATTATTATAGTCAAGAAGGATAATAACCAAAAATTTTACTGTTACCTTTTATATAAAAAATAAATCTCAGATCCCAACCTTAATACAACATAACCAGATTTGTCCTAACTTTTGTGTGTGTATGCGTGTTTCCATGACGAACCCTGTGCTCTGTGTGAGTTTTCCCGGGCCAGCAGGCATTGCTGAGCAGCGGTGAGCATTTCGGGGAAATCCTTACGACTGGCTGTTAACAGCTCAATCTGGTTCTTCACCGAGGCCAAAACCTACATAAGACAAGGCAAAAACACACAACCGTCACATCGCTATGTCGAGATCATGAGAAAAATGTTGTGATCTCAAGAAAACGGATTTGTTAACGACTTTTTGATCACAAGATAATGAGAAGAAAAGTAATGTTGATGTGTGTCCTCTACTGACTTCTACATGGCAGAACGTCTAAAATCTTCCAAAAATCTTTGGAGAAGGAGACACATAACGAGAAATCTTTGAGAAGAAGATACATACCCAGAACATCCTAACTGGTCTCATTAGGTGTCTGTAAGAGCACATTTTATCGCATGTTTGTTTGTCCAAAAAATTGCTTATTGGCTTTTCTTTACTTCTACAGCTACATATACTTTTTAAATGTAAACTTTTTTTGCATTATTCATTTATTTTAAATACTTTACAAATCACACTGATTTAAAATAAATACACACTTTGACATCTATCAGTGAGATCCATCACATTTCACTTCAGATTATACTAAGTTACAGCCCTGTCTTTAAACAATAAAAATTAGTCAGTTAAGACACATTATCATAACTAATCGCATTTTAAAAGCATTGGCTCGAAACAATTTTTCAAATTAACATAAAGCTATTAAATATAATTATTAAAACAGAGGATCTAGCAGTGGGTTACGATATTTCTCTACAGTATACAACGCTGACCCACCTACACGTCTTGTTTTCCAGCTCGTCCTTTGAACACAACATACACCTTCGTCAAAAACGTGTGTATCCACACGCTAGCAGAGCGCTGGCAACCCCCATCAAAGCTGCTTTATGATTGGTTTTTCAAAGGAACAAAACCAGACAAAAGAAGCGAGTCTGTTGGTGACGCAACACTACAGCGTTCAGTCCCATCCACTTTCATCTGCCCTCCATCCTGCCTTCTGAAGTGTGTGTGTGGAGCTGCTGATTAACCTCATTTTCACCATTTGCACATGCATTTGCACCCTGTCTTTACAGAGCGTCGCTTCAGCAGTCTAATCTAGTTCTAATCCCCATATATCTCCCTAATCCTCATATTCAACCTTTAATACATGTACACGTTTGATACGTGTTTATCCATACACAAAATCCATCCGTCCATCCGTCCCTCTCCTCGTCCTTTCATCCCTTCGTCTCTCCATCCATCAATCCCTCCCTTCAGGGATCCCTCCTTCCATCCCTCCGCCCAGCCGTCCCTCCACCCACACATCCTTCCGTCCCTTAATCCCTCCCTTCATCGCTCCATCCCTCTGCCCATCCGTCCCTCTATCCATCTATCTATCTGTCCCTCCACCCACCCATCCCTCCGTCCCTTAATCCCTCCCTTCATCACGCCATCCCTCTGCCCATCCGTCCCTCTATCCATCTATCTATCTGTCTCTCCACCCACCCATCCCTCCGTCCCTTAATCCCTCTCTTCATCGCTCCATCCCTCTGCCCATCCGTCCCTCTATCCATCTATCTGTCCCTCCACCCACCCATCCCTCCGTCCCCTAATCCCTCCCTTCATCGCTCCATCCCTCTGCCCATCCGTCCCTCTATCCATCTATCTATCTGTCCCTCCACCCACCCATCTCTCCGTCCCTTAATCCCTCCCTTCATCGCTCCATCCCTCTGCCCATCCGTCTCCCTATCCATCTATCTATCTGTCCCTCCACCCACCCATCCCTCCGTCCTTTCATCCATCCTTCCATCGTTCCATTCCTCCACCCATCAATTCCTCCATTCATGCATTCCCCCTCCTTCCATCCATCCCTCCATTATTCAACCAATCCATCTTTCCGTCCCTCCATCCCCCATCCCTCCATCGCTCCATACATCCGTCATTCCATACATCCATGCGTCCCTCCATCCATCTAATCCCCATCTTTGATACTTGTGCATACTTATATCCATCCCTCCATCCATCCCTCAGTCCCTCCATCCCTTCATCCACAGTATAACACTATACATCTGTATTATATAGCAGAGCTGCGGTCTGAGGTGAGTTGTGGTCTACTTTGTGTGTTGGTGACGGGTACTTGAAGGGTACTTGTAGCGGTACCTGGTAGAGAGAGCGCACGCTGGGCTGCAGCACCACGCCGGTGTTGAGCAGGAAGGAGCGCAGCAGAGGTTGTGGGAACGATGCCAGCTGTGCCAAGATGCCCGTCAGCAGCAGGTTGACATGCAGAGAGTTGTCCAGCAGGTTCTCCAGTCGAGAGAGCAACACACTCACAAATGGTCCTGTTGCCATGGAAACGACACAAAATTCAAAACTCAAAAGCAATATTACTGTGAAATGTCTAATGAGACTGTCCAAAAGAGAGTAAAAAGTAAGTGTTTTAGTCACGTTCAGCAGCAATATGACAACACGTCAGCAGGGATCGATATACAGTGCTCTGATGTGGCGACCCCTAGTGGGAGTAACAAGCTCACCAGTAAAAGGAATAGCATGATTCCTGCTCCCACTCCGAGGTTTGTTCCCAAACGGCGAGGAAATTTTCTCCGGCTCGGGAGTCTCGGCCGAGAAAGAGCTGAAGTCCACCTCTTCCTCCTCTTCCTCCACGCGAGCGACTGGATTCCTGCACTCGTCCGAATTCGTGGGACCGTTGCTGTCGGCAACCAGATTCCGGAGCAGCTCCTCATACTGGATCATGAGGTCGTCTGCCGGGTCGGGGGCCGCTGGACCTCTCTCGGTCAACCCGTTACAGACTAAGGATTTCTGATCCGAGGATTCCGATTGGGAATTCCGAACGTCCACATCGAGTTCTCTCACGTCATGCTTGGGTTTATCTGAGTTTTTATCAGCGGAATCTTTGCTGTCCTTTAAGGCCACCAGGTCGTAAACCATGACGTCGTTTTGGAATTCCGACTCCTCGATGTAGGAGCCGTTAACGAGCATGATGGCCGTCCTTCGAAGTTCCTGGATGTGTTTCGGAGGGTCGTCCCGGACCGGCACCGGTGTTTGTGCTTCCTCCTCCGGATCCGTTGGTGCTGGTCCGACGTCGTAGCTGTCGTCCCACTCCAGTTCAACTCCCGGGGCTGCATTCACGAGCTCATTAAGGGTCTGCGCACTCACCTGAGGCCGGGACGGTTTTTGATGAGCGGTGGTGGATGTGCGAGGCCGACCCGAATCCGGGTGCGAGTCTGGAGCCGGGTTCTCGCCATCGTAAGGGGCGGACCAGACGCGACACGCCCGAATACAGCTGCTGATGAGGTTGTGGGCGTCGCACAGGTAGTGCAGGTAACTCACGTCCAGGTAGAGCTCTGAGCCGATCACACAGGTGTTTGTGGAGTCGTCGTCATCAACGTTGTCCTGCTCACAGGAAGCTTTCACCAGATCTGGAGCAGATAAACATGGGGCACATTTGCCCAAAACGCTGAATATTACATCCAAAAACCAGCAAATAAATAGCTACAAATGAAATATACAAGCCAAACGACAGAACCTGGAAATAGGGCTGTGCGATACGAACAAAACTTCATATTCCAATAACGAAATATGACGATAAAGTACATTTTCTGTAAACTTTCTGTAAACAATACGTTTTTTTTCTCATGATATACATATTTGTCATTTGTGACCCTCCACGGCAAAACCAGTCGCTTGTCGCAACGGAGGTTTCCGAGAAAAACGAGCGTTTATGTTGCGTGGGGTAAAATTTTGGATTTTTGGTTTTTAGTGTTTTGAAACAGTGGAAGGTCTATACTGTACTGTTGTGAATAAATTTCGCTGAAAAACTTAGCCTTTCCATCCTAAAAACGTGACTTTCTTGAGGTGAGGAATTCAGTTCCAGCAGAATGTTAAAAGTTTCTGTTTTGACTGCTCTACTTCAATATTTACAGTAAATCCACTGGTTGACTAGCGTGAAGATATTTCTCCGGAATCCATCTCCATCTCCCGAGTTCAGTTAACCTAATGCAGGTAGGCTATCCGTGTGGCTGTGAATGCAGCGTAGGCTATAAGAAACATAACCACGACCGCTGGCGTCTGTGAGTGCTAAATCGATGATCCTTTAAAGGCAGATTTCTCCGTTTCTCACTTGGCGTGACAGGAGAAACCCGACTATTTTGAATGTTGATATCTCAGTCATATGTCGTCCGGATTAAATTGATATAGGTATAGAGTTAAATCTTGATTTATGCCCTTTCATGAAAACATAATAAATCAATTTGAGAATTGCAACAGCGACCTTAGTTTTTGCCGTGGAGGTCATTTTAGATAGTCAGACTTAGGTAATAAATATATAATGTCACCATACTTTTAAAAGTTTCACAGAATTCATTTTAAGGGATTACTAATGTACTTACAAAACTAATTACCATTTTTCTCTTACCATTCCACAGAATTTTAAAGACATGGATTTTTTAATAAGTAAGCAGCATAAGTTATCAGTTTTAAAGTGTCGACAATACGATAAAGTGGCGTAATAACCAATAATCTCTATCAGTGCTTTTGATGGCTGAAAAAGGCGAAGAGGCATTATAGGTTTATAACTAGGCAGCAAGACTGCAACTGGAACTTTGTGTTTTATACCTTTGACTCTAATTGTTAACTGCATTATTAAACCAAATTGTCTGATGTTGAGGTTATTATTATATTGGTGAGGGTTTAAATGAACTACTAACACGTTTGGAAAAATCTTGACATTTTGTATTAACAGTAATCATTAGTCATCAAATTATTAAAAATGGCACACGTCTTATTGTTTGAACTCAATCCTAGACACCAGCTTCTAAACATTTGTAGTTCCTAGTAAGACATGTAATTTCTTGTATTGTAAATTATTTGGATCATTAACAAAATAAAACACATAATTATGATACAAAACACTCCAATTAAGGAGATTATTTCAGGTTCTGATGTGGTGACTGATCTGTGTCTGATGTAGTGATGGAAATATTCCCAGTCCTTCAAAACACAGAAGTGCAATTAGAAGAACAAGGAAGCGAAAGTGCAGTAAACTCAGACTAACTTGATCCTAATGTGTGTTCTGTCAGCTGCATAATCACCTGCTGATGTGACTTTGGGAAAAATGACAAAAATATTAATGAGTTTGAGTCTCATTCGGTCTGACTAAACTGCAATAATTACTGAAAACAAAACAGCGTTGACTACAACTATTAATGAAGTCAGAGAGTGTTACTTTCGTTTCGTGTCGTTACAGCTGAAAAATGAGTAACACTGACTTCTTTTACTGCAACTGAAATCACTTTTACATTTATTTTTTTATTTTTTATTTGCACCATGTCTAAGAGAGTTTTAGGGAATTATTAAGCTTAAGTGTTGCAGTGAGGCTGAGGCAGAAACTTGTGAAAATTTTTGGACCAGAGAGATGAGTCGGCTTCCTTTCTAGTGGGGGTGTACGGCGTCAGGAGCAGCAGCAGGACAGTCGCGCCAACCTGCTTGCTTCCATGGAAATAGCAATCTCGCTCCTTTGCTGCCAGCTTTGGCTCAGCATCATGTGGTTACACGGGATGAATACACTGCACAAACAACAAGATAAATTAATAAAAACTACTGTTGTTATTATTATTATTATTATTATTATCATTATTATTATTATTATCGTTATTTGTAGTAGTAGTAATAGTTGTATAAAGAGGAGGAGATGGAGGGGTTTTTAGAATTAAGATTTTTAAAAGAGGGAGACATTTTTTAAATCTTCATCTATATTTTTAATGCTTTAGTAGCAAAGTAAGATTATAATCAATACAGATTAGCTCTTATAAGGACCAGGAAGAGAAAAATAAAAACATATGCCTTTCAGATGTTCACGAGAAAAAAATCTTATGCATCGTTTTGTGTATGCATGAGATGTTTCCACATGAGCTTGAGAAATTTTTGTATGTGCATGAGATATTGTCTTGTGTGCTCCCGAGCATGAGGAAAATTTGGCTTGTGTGCACCTGATGTTTTCACATGAGCACAAGAAAATGTGGTGTGTACAAGGTATTTTTGGGCACACAAGAAAACTTTGCATGTGCACAAGATATTTTTCCATGCTCACATGAAAACATTGTGCACACGTCTAAATCATTTCCAGGATTCATGTATAAACTTTAGACTAAATCTTTACTTCAATATTTCCCAGCGTCATTTAAAATGAATGCTGAGCTCCTGAAGTCTGTTTTGGCTGAAAGGTGACTAACATTTCTTGATTCATTCAATCTGAGCATTTCACAAGTCTATATGTTATGTTTGGTGAATAGACTCACTTTAGTACGAGCTGCAGCATAACATCCTCGCAGTATAACCCAATAAGTGTACGAAATAACGCCAGCGATACGGTTCCAAGCTGGAAAGATGAAGATAAACCAAAGTTGAGTTTAGAAAACATACAACAAATAAATATCTTATCCCTGTATGTCACTTATGATGTAATGTTTAACGGGGGCAAGAGGGCGGAATGGGGCGGGTGGAGCTAAGTACCTGGAAGGGTGTGTTGATGCGGCTGACCAGCGTATCCAGGATGTGCACGTTGTCATGACGATGGAGGAGGATGAAGCTGAGGAAGGTGTGCAGCAGAGCCGGCTCGGTCACGCTTCTGATGAACAGGTCCAGGTACGCTGTGGTGGTCATTACCTCCTCTACAGTCAGCTGAACAAAACATGCACAAAAAATGCATGTCAGGACACAATACTTTCAAGCAGAGGTGGACAGTAACTAAGTAGATTTACTTGAGTACTGTACTTAAGTAGAGTTTTTGAGTATCTGTACTTCACTTGAGTAGTATTTTATTTGGAAACTTATGACTTCCACTTCACTACGTTTTAAAGACAAATACTGTACTTTTTACTTCACTACATTTCTATCAAGGTTCTCGTTACTCGTTACTTTCAAATCTGTGGATAAAGTGGATGTTATTCCCCCTTTTCTTAAACGTGATTGGTTGTTTGGCAGGTGACAGTCTATCGGTAATCAGTAGGGTTACATCACGTCTGTAGACTGGAAATATAAAACCAAGTTCAGACATTTCTGCTGTTTTCTGTCTTGATTAGAACATTGTTGCAGCTACTGCACTGACCTTCTGATTAACATACACATATATGTGTGCACACACTGCCAGAGCTGTGTCAGAACACTACCATGCTGTTTTGTGGGGGTGTGAAGTCTTTCTGTAGTCTTTATTTTGTGAATTAATTACAAAATAAACTAATGACTGGTTTTCTTTGTCAGTTGGGGTTGTGTTTCATTCTGTAACATTCTACCAGTTCCTTATTCTACAGCTTCTACAAGCTAGTCAGAGGCATTAGGTTTTGTAAGTGTTGTGGCAATAATGCAACAATGTGGTGAAAGATGATGTACTTTTAATACTTAAGTATTTTTTAAAACAAGTACTTCAGTACTTTAACTTCAGTAAAAATTTGACTGTACGACTTTCACTTGTATTGGAGTAACATTTGACTTGTGGTATGTGTACTTTCACTTAAGTAATGAAGTTAACTACTTTGCCCACCTCTGCTTTCAAGTGAGCACTATTTTCTCATAGGCTCTCAATATTTCTCATGAGCATATGATAATTTCTCGTGAGCATACAATACTTTCTTGGGGGCACATACCACTTTCTCATGAGCATACACTACTTTCTCGCGAGCACAATACTTTCTCGTGATCGTAAAATAACTTCTCATGGGCACACAATACTTTCTCGTGAGCATATATATTCTAACTTCTTGTGTGCATTCAATATTTTCTCATGAGCATATGATACTTTCTTATGACCTCGACACTTTCTCGTGAGCACATAACACTTTCCTGTGAGCATTCGATACATTCTCATTAGCAACCGATAGCTTCTCGTGAGCGCACAATACATTCTCATGAGCATATGGTTCTGAGCAAGAATCTTAACAATGATGAAAACATTAGCAGAAGTAACAAGTGAACTCACCTTGTGCAATGCTGGTGCTAGAACTGGGACGAGAAAGCCGTTGTGAATATAACCAACCAGCTGGTCTCGAATGGAGGGATGAGCCGCCTGCGGAGAAAAGAAAACTCACCACAAAGTACAAAGTCCAGTTCTTCCCTTAATAAACTCCTGTTTTATTTAGAACCACTTCAACCTGAATTAAGTTTCATTTACATGGCAAGTGTACGCTGATCACCTGATGACGCTGCTCACCTGCATGACGGCGTTGCAGAACTCTAGCGAGTTGAGGAACTGCACCAGAGCCGGAATCTGCTGCCAGTCGTCTCTGTGGAGACAGTGCCAGTCCTCACTGGGAACCTCCAGTCTCGTGGGCAGTGACGAGTACAGACCACTCAGACCCGTAGCCAGAACCTGCATTCACATACACACACAGACGCACATTTATCTTACTCCAGAGATGGAGAAGGCTTCCTGTGAACCAGACGCCAGAAACGACTCCACACACACCTGGATGATCAGCTCAGAGCTCTACCCAGATGTTAGTTACTCGCGCTGCCTCAGAGGGACGCACTGACACTTGTAAATGACAGAACGTGAACATAACTGCTTACCGGGCAGAAGTAGGTGTTCTCGGCAATGTGTTTGGCCACCAGAGGGTTCTCGGCCGACAGCGCCATGACGAGCAGCAGTGCGTCTCGTGCCTGCTGCCCCACCGAGCCCTCCCTGTGAATGAAGGGGATGAGGAGGGAGAAGATGAGGAAGTTGGCAGCGCCCTGGTCCTCGCTGCTGTGGAAGAACAGCTCCAGAACCGAGGGCTCCCTGGCCAAAACGCAGCACAACTGGTTGAGTAGGAGAACCAGCTCCGCGTCCACTGCAACAGAGGAGGATGAGGAGGAGGAGGAGGAAGAGGAAGAGGGGTGTGGCCCAGAGGGGCTCGGGCCCCCAGCGCAGGAGGAGAGCAGCATGACGAGGGGCCGCAGCACGGGCTTGTGGTGCAGCAGCGGCTGACGCGCCTGTGCGATCAGCATCTCGTACATCTTCAGCTGCTCCAGCTTGGTGTCGTCAGTGAAGTCGCGTCTCAGGCTCCACACGAACAGACGCTCCATCACGTTCTCCATCACCACAAACTCCAGAATGGGCCCCATAGCGCCGCCCTGGCCGCTCTCCTCCTCCATCAGCAGCAGCAGCATGTGCTCCACGTAGTTCTGTACTGCACTGGCCTCATCGCCCGGGATGGGGCCTGAACGCGATCCGACACCCCCGACCCCGACACCATTCCCGCTGCCTCGCAAAGGGTCATGCTTCTCCAAAATCTTTACCACCTGATGGAGAGAACGGGGCAAAAAAGCACATATGATCATAATTGAATAGGTAAAGAACCTGTGCCATAAGACCCGGAAGGATCCATCAGAGCAGGTTTCACTCTCATCATTCTATTCCTCTCTTCTTCTTCCTGAAGCTCGCAGCCTCGTTTGTTAATTAAATTACTCACCTGGAGGCCGAGCACAGGGGCCTGTTTCGTGCAGCTACTTTTGGCACAGGTTCTGGGTATGCAAACTAACACAACCAAGCAACACCAAACATAAATATGTGACTCTGCACGGCAAAACCAGTCGCTTGTCGCAACGGAGGTTTCCGAGAAAAACGAGCGTTTATGTTGCGTGGGGTAAAATCTTGGATTTTTTGTTTTTAGTGTTTTGAAACAGTGGAAGGTCTATACTGTACTGCTGTGAATAAATTTCGCTGAAAAACTTAGGAGGAACTTAGGTGAGGAATTCAATTCCAGCAGAATGTTAAAAGTTTCTGTTTTGACCGCTCTACTCCAATATTTACAGTAAATCCACTCATTGACTAGCGTGAAGATATTTCTCCGGAATCCATCTCTGTCTCCCGAGTTCAGTTAACCTAACGCAGGTAGGCTATCCGTGTGGCTGTGAATGCAGCGTAGGCTACCGTAAATGCAAACGTAGCCGCGACCGCACCAAGCGTCTGTGAGTGCTACGTCAATAGTCAACTTCAAAGGCAGATTTCTCCGTTTCTCACTTGGCGTGACAGGAGAAACCCGACTCCTTTGAATGTTGATATCTCAGTCATATGTCGTCCGATTCGTTCAATATAGGTATCGTTTTGAAGGTTGATTTATGTCCTTTTATGAAAACATAATAACTCAATTTTGAAAATTTGCGACAAGCGACTGGTTTTGCCGTGGAGGGTCACATATAAAAATATAGATCTGTGGACGATCAGACATCTGATGCGCCAAATGAAGAACATAAACGCATCACTTCAATGATGAAATATTTCGCTTCCTATTGTTGTGGACAAAGTGACTTAATAAAACGGAACCCTCTCATGACAAGTTGAGCCAAGTGTTTGGCGTCTCCAAGCCACAATCATTCGATAACTACGCTCTTGGTGTTTTATCATAAGGGTGCCAGTAACACATTAACAGCTGTCACAAAGCCCAAAATGCCCTCCAACAACACAAGGCTTACTTCATCACTGCCCACACAAGTCCATTCACCAACTCTCTTTCTCTCTCTCTCTCCCTCTTTCTGCTCAAAACAATGACTGCAGTGTTCTGTAGCGGTCTGCCAGGCTAGCCAGAGGGCACACAAGCAGCATGGCAGCACAATGTAACCCACACTCAGTCCCGCAGTAAACAAAACCATGTCAAATTGGACTAGTGACGGAGTTAGAGTGATCTTGAGTCATAAACAGCAGGCGGAAACAGTTTTTATTTTGTAATGAGTACGTCACATTAGGGGTCAAGTTACACACATAACCTGCACTTTGACTGTATAACGCAGGGGTGGGCAATTAATTTTCCTAAGGAGCCACATAACAACCTTGAACTGACATGGAGGGCCGCACCAGTAGAGTGCAATCAACTGAACTTGAATTTAAAAAACAGATAATTGTCTAGTTTAACTATAAGCTATGTATTTTTGTCAATATATTCTTTTAACAACAAAAGCAATACTGAAATATGTACGTTTTTGCATTTTTTCACCTTCAGAATAAAAGCAATGCACTTTAATGGTGTGCATAAAGTACGCTACTTATGTTTAGTTTTTGTGTTTATTATTTTGTATATTGTATATTGATCTGTCTCATAGTATTGATACTCTCTGTTTCATGTATCCACATTGTCTATATTACTACTAGAAAGACAAAAAATCAGAAGCAAATTTGACCCACATGGCAAATTAACGTGTTACTGATCTATCAAAGGAGGAGTCGAGTGATTATCAGCCTGGACGATTATCGATACCAATATTAATATAGCATATAACACTGATGGCTGAAGGTACTGAAAGTTTGTCATTTTAACACAGAAGCTGGGAGTTCGCTGCACTTTTAGTGTTAAAAACATAACAAAAAGTTCTCAATATTAAACATGTGCTATACCAGTGCTACACAAATTAGTTTACTGGTTACCAATAAAAGCTTTTGACAACTTACTACTTTTACTTCCAAATTTATACAGTATATACTTTCTACTTCTTATATATGAGTTTGAGTGGAATGTTGATGACATTATTAACATTTGTGTCTTATCAACTAGGGGTGGATGATTCAGAAAATCTCACGAGTCGATTTGATTCCAATTCTTGGGCTCACAATTTGATTCAAAATCGATTCAAGATCCACAAGCAATTCACGATTCAATACATAGATTTGTTTCCAGATTGCTGTTATGAGTCATTTTTCACTTAAGCAGATCAACAAAAAAATCACACTGAATTAAATGTAGTTCATGGTTAGGGTTATGAATCAATTTTTTTGAATGTATAAATCGATTTTGAATCGACAGAGAATGAATCACGATTCGATACTTTCTACTTTTATATTTTGAATACTTTTTACACTTTTATTTTAGTAAACAAGTTGAATCACTACTTTCTTTAGTCACATGTCTAAACTTCTACCTATGTATGTAGAAGTATAGTATGTCGGCCACCTTTGCAAAAGAGTGCGATTGGTTTTGTTAAAGCAGAAACTGCTTGTTTACTCTTCAACACACTGTGCAACATGAAGGTCATGACAAATTTACTGTATTGTGTAGTGTTACAACACACACCAGGCATGCAAAATACTTTACAGTAGATAACTTGAAGGTGAGAACATTACATATCTCATCAGACTGTACAGATGGCATGAGCCAAGTGCTCCAGAGTCAAGTTCCTAGCCACTATTTTGAAGAAATGTTCAATGGAAAAATGCCTGTTTTGTGTAATATTTTGTTAGATATATCACACGTTACCTGAGCCCAGTGGTTCTTGAAGACAATCATGCACGTTTCAGGGTCCACTCCGTTCAGGACCAGAGACTGGCCACCCCGGTTTCCACTGGCAACCACAGACGCCATTATGATGACCCCACCTTACAGCAAGGGCTAAACCATAGTGTGTAAATTTTGGGGGGGGGTGTTTCCTCACTTCATTCTGGCTAAAGACATTAGATGGGACACACTGTGTGATCTGAAGAAGAATAAAGAAAGAGAAATATAGTTAGAATTACACCCAGACAGAAGCTTGACATTTCTCACACTGGGGCGGTAGGGTGTTTGCCTTGTGATCAGAAGGTTGCAGATTCCAATCCAAAGCCGGTAAAGCTACCACGGAGGTACTCATGGGCAAGGTACCATCCCCAAGCACCGCTCCCCGGGCAGTACCCTTGTTAGCTGCCCACTGGGTCAAAAGCAGAGGTGACATTTCGTTGTGTTGCACTGTGTGCTGTGGTGTGTTCACGATGACAAATAATCACTCACTAATCTCCTTCTGCTTCCATTTTAAAAGAGCATTTCTCAAGCCAACCACAATTGGACTTTTTAGGTCTAGTACTCTCTAAAGGAACCACACTTAATTAGATAATTTAATCAAATATCACATCTTATTCCAAGTAAAAGCTACCAACAATCCAAAGCAGTAAAAGTCAGAGAGTTCACCACTTTTAGAGGGCTGAGTTGGGTTTGTTTATCAAGGACTATACGTGAAAACACCCCGAGTCCCCTTTCAATTCAACTCACAACGTGAACAGAAAAAGAACCAAGTACCCTTTCTATAGGTCTGCTTTTTGGAGCACTTTTAGAGGAGTTTGGTTTCTTTAAAGAGGACTAGATGTAACCGTAAATATGAAAACATCCTAATGCTGATGAGCTGATGTACGTTCATTTAAAAGACCAAATTTGTACCCTCCAAAACTCCCATCGTGCACTCTGGCACCAGCTGGCAGGATCTGAATTCCCAACGCGAGTAGGGCAGAATTCCACAGCATTCTGGAAATGCCTCTTGCGGGTGACACAATGCTACTGTCATTACCAGGATGAGTGGAAAAGCTTCCTAATTATCAAGTTCCTGTGTTAAGTTCACCTCCATGTGACTTTTACACAGGACTGAGATCACGATCACACACACATGCACGCTTGTATATAATATAATCATTATATATGTATATAAGTTGAAGATTGAAGACAATATAATAATATTGTTTACTACTGTCTTTATGCATAACACAAATTAAACTATTAATCAAAAACCAACACCACTGACTGTACTGTAATTGAGTTCACTCACTTCACACAGTGCTATTTTTAGACGGTATAATTAACCCACACATGCATAAGTTATAATAGAAGAGCATAAGCTGCAACTGTGTTGGCTTAAGCACTTTACACATGCACAGATTCTTGCAGCTACAGCACAGTGCAGAAGTCTTAAGCAACTGCTGACTTCTTTATATTTAGCGTGGAAAATGGGATGTTTTCTTGTGCATCAGTAGCGTAAAAATGCTGGCGGCAACAATCAGTCCAGCACACAGTAAAGTTAAAAGCTGGTGATAGATGATGATCTTTAGCATCCATCTGGACTCTAAAGACCTTTAGATTAAAATCTGCGATCAGAAGGTCGCCGGTTCGAATCCCAGACCGGTAAAGGTACCACTGAGCTACTCATGAGCAAGGTACCGTCCCCAAGCACTAATCCCCGGGTGCTGCCCAAAAGCTGCTCACTGCTCCTTCACAGATGGTTCATATCCAGAGCTCACTTTTGGTGGTGCACTGTATGTTGTGCTGTGTTCACAACGACAAATAATGACTGAGTTATGGTCCATCAATTACGCAGAAACCTTTAAGCCTCTTACTTCCAAAGTGAATATTTGTATACTGTTGCTTATTTATGCTATAGTACGATTAATTGTTGCTTTTTCATTTTTAACGCTGATGCAGTATTGGTCTTCTTTTTGCTGCGCAGAGTAACATTTCGTGTTAAATGAACACACATCGAATTGTGAAATCATAAATCTTAAGCTCTATAACAATATTAATACAACAATAAAATTGTTCACCTTATTTAAGAAAGTTCAGGCTGTAAACTCAGCATTAAAATTAAAACTGATACAGAGCACGACATCTTTATGAACATAGTTACAATTCCGTGACGATAGCATCGAGTGTGTTGTAGTGAGTGACCACACACACTTTACACACACACACTTAACGGCTCTGTGTGTCTGTGGTTATAAACTTTCACTGCAGAACTTCAGAAACAAACCAGCCAATGGCCAAACAGATATTTTACTGCATGCCAGAATTTCCAGCCAATCACACTTCTTCAACACTGAGAGCAGGGGCGAGCGCTGGCCAAATGAAATCAGAGAGAAACACATGGAAACACAGAATTAAACTTGGCTTCACACGGCTCCAGAACCTCAACAATGTCTAACGCCTCTTCTCACCTGGCTTCATCCCACCCAGATCCTTTGTGTGCGTTGTTACACTCCAAGCGTTTGCATCTTCAGATGATCCGAATTCCAGAAAATCCACATGAATAAGCCAAAAAGAAAACCTGACAAGGAGAGGGAAAAAACAGGCTCTGGGTGAGGAGCTGGACTCGTTCTTTGGATTCCAAACGGCAGTGTGTGTGTGTGTGTGAGGAACAGAATGTGGTTAGGTGTGTGGGAGCAGCAGTGTGTGTGTGTGTGTGTGTGTGTGAAGGCACTGGAGGAAGTGACTGGACACGTGTGAGGTTTGAGTAAGAGTCTCAGAATGTCGGCGGAGAGGAGAGGAGAGGAGAGGAGGAATGAGGGGAAGAGGGAGGGAAGGAGGGAGGAGAGAAATGGAGGGAAAGTGGGTGGTGTGTGTGAGTGTGTGTTGTCAGTGTGTGTGTGTGTGTGTGGTGGTCATATGCTCCAATCAGTTGTCTGAATGAAAACATTTTAAGAATGTAAATACTCCGAAATCGGACACAAAATCCCCATTCAGCAAAACTCCTCCAGTAACAAAGCAGCACACACACACGTCTGAAACCGAGACTAAAAACCCACCAAGTCGTCTCAGCGTCGCTTACACCCCCCCTCACACACACATGCAGGACACGCCGTAGGTCACGACCCCGACCCCCTCCCCCTCCAAAAAACATCCCCACGGGGTCATAAACTTCAGCACTGACCCCAGACATGGCTCCAAAAGCACCAAAACATACTTATAGGAACTTAGTAATATATTTTTTTTGTACTGATTGTGGC
Source organism: Distichodus sexfasciatus (assembly GCA_032718565.1). NCBI lineage: Eukaryota > Metazoa > Chordata > Actinopteri > Characiformes > Distichodontidae > Distichodus > Distichodus sexfasciatus. Next base: position 834,836 of record JAVGVS010000141.1, read on the forward strand.
TTTTTTTAAAAATTGGAAACCCTTATTTTTTCTTCTTTGACTGATTTTACTTCCTGTGTGTACTGATCCCAGACCTGGCTTTAAATGTGGACAGTTGGATCCTATAGAGTTTGCAATGGAGTTGCATCAATACCCTTGTTTTTACACTTACAGATATCAATATTTTATTACGTTCAAATAATTGTTGCTTAGAAAGTTAAGAAATTTAAATAGTATATTTATATACAACAGCAGAATTTAAGACAATCCAATAATCGGTTACCGTTTGATTAATGAGTCGCAAACTCAAAACAACACTTGCAAGGCATCATAAACCATATGACTTACTTAACTCTTTATGGATTAAACCTGCATTACTAAAAGTCTTATTAGAGTCCCACCAGGCTGCGCTCTCTCCAAAAATCCACATCTTACACAAGCGCCTCATATCTGAGAACAAAGCACAGAAGTGGGACACACACGCTCGCTCGGTTGCTGTGTGTGTGTGTGTGTTAAGCAGGTCAAAGCCAAGACCTTCAACCATTCAGCCTTTATTTACGAGCCAGATTTACACACCAGACGGCCCGTGGGCTTAAAGTGGCAGACAAACACAGGGCCAAGGAGATTACACACACGCACACACACTACAGCCTTCATTAAACAATTTAAAACTCCACTATGTAATAAAACTGACTCAGATCTGTCTCAATTCTGAACTTGCAGAAGACTAGGTTATGTATTAGGATGCTTTTGCATGCAGACTCAACATTATGCACAACGCATGACAAATGACAGCACTGCGATAAAATAAAGAATTAAAGCAACAGGAGGAGCTCGTGAACGTTATGCAAATATAGATCTGACCAACTGGTCATGGCTGGTTTAATTTCAAATGGTTTCGGGGGTAATTAATATGCTCCACTGCACAGACTGAAGAGAAGCCACCCACCACAATGAATGACCAATGACAGGGCCTGCAATATAACAATTTATTATTATATATTATATTTAAGGATCCTGCGGTCTTGGAGAAGTAGGATTGTGGCGTAACGTCTTTTCTTCCTTTAATAGAGAAAGAATAAGTGAATGAATAGATATAGCCCTTGGTCGTGCTCCTTAAAAAGACATAATGCCCTCTGGTTTACTTTTGTGGTTAACAAAATCACAAAACGATGTAACGATGGTGGTCTACTAATCAGGATGTTGCCTCTAGACCAAGAGGTTGTGGGTTCAAATCCTACCTCCAGCACTACCACCACCAGTCCCTGAGCAAGACCCTTAACCACAAGCTGTAAATTAGGAACATAATTATGCCGACCCCTAACAGGAGCAGCCAAAAGAAGTAGAATTAGCCAATGGAAGTTGCTCAAGTTCCCGCCTTTCTGATACGCTGCGATCCTGCTTCCTGGCTTTCCGGCTTCCCGGCTTTCAGAGATCGCGAGGTCTGTGAAAAGACGCCAAATGAGATTGAGATGTGACCAAAGGTGGAACACAAGATTGCGGGGTCTAAGAAAAGGTGGTAAATGAGATCACAGGGTCTCAGGAAGGCAGGATATTAGATCGAAAGTTAGGAAGAGGAATCGCAGGTTCTCAAAAAGTGGGAAATGAGACTGTGGCGTCTCAGGAAGACGGGAGGTGGGAGGTGGGATTGTGATGTAAGCGAGGGGCGGGAAAAGAGATGGTGATGTAATGGGAAAGCTGGAGATAAGATTGCGGGGTGCCAGGAGAGTGGGAGATGAGATCACGGTGTCTCAAAAAGTGAGAAAAGAGACTGTGACATCTCAGAAAAGTGGGAGACAGGATCACAACATAACTGGCAGGATCTATGAAGGGCAGGAGGAGAGATTGCGGTGCAACGATGTGACGAGAAATGAGAAGGAGAGTAAACGAGATTGGGGAGTCTCAGGAAGGCGAGAAATGAGACCACAGTGTCTCAGAAGGACGGGAAACGAGATTGTAGAGTCTCATGAAGGTGGAGAATGAGATTGCAGTGTCTCCGAAAAAACAGTAAAAAAGAACACAGGATCTCAGGATGGTATAATCGCTTTAATGGGCAGGCGGGTAGCGAAATCGCAGGATCTCAGAGATGTAGGAAGTGAGATCGTGGTTTGATGGGAAGGTGGAATCCTGGGATCAGCAAAAGACAGGATCGCTTTGTAAACAAAAGGCAGAAAGAGGGATTGTAATGCAATGGACAGCATACAAAAATATATAAACAAACTTGGAAAACTCAAGAGTTTCAAATGAGTCTGACAAAGACAGCCTCTAACCTCTGATGTGTGTTTTGTTTGTGGGTGTGCACTTGAGAGTGTGTGTGTGTGTGTGTGTTTACCACAGCTCACCATATCAGAGTAATTGGGTTAATGATGCTCACTGGGAGTTTCCAGGTTCATGAGCACAATGAGAGCAGAGACAGACTCAGCCCAAACACACACACACACCAAAGGTGAAGATCAGCTGGTCCGCACAGCTTCATTTACATCTATCTTGTGATATAACTCCATACACAGTCTGGATTAAAGCACCATCATAAAAGAACCCAGCAAATGCATAGAAACTTTGGGAAGATTAACTCATGAATCATGTATTATTTCTATTTGAAATAATGGTTGTTATAAACAAAATGTCACACCTTCACCCACTCACTCATTCACACGCTCTCTCGTTGATCCACATACTCACCCATTTACACATTCACACTCGCCCTCATTGATCCACACACTCACCCATTCATCCACTTAGTCATTTACACTTTCCCTAATTGATCCACATATTCACTCATTCATTCTATTCCTAATTGATCCATATACTTACCCATTCATTCACTCATTCATTCTCTTCCTCACTGATCCACCTACTCACTCAGTCACACACACACACTCTCACTGATTCACCTCTCCCTCATTCATCCACATACTCACCCATTCACACATTCATTTTCTCCCGCATTCACACATTCATTTTCTCCCGCACTGATCCACACATTCAGTCCCAATATGTGACAATATATGAGACTATGATTGAGTGTCCTAACAGAAGTTTAGTCAACAGGTGGCAGTGCGTGTGTGTGTGAGTGAGTGTGTGTATGTGAGTGTCAGCGTGTGTGTCCTCACAGACCCCCACAGAGATTCTAATCCCTCTCAGATTGAAGTAAAAGTAAGTGCTTCATCACTAGGCACGAGGGGGGTAGGTTGGTTTTGTGCAATACTGTATGAGCCAGCAGCAAAATGAAAACCATATGCATGAAGAATGTTTCACAGGGAAACATGCAGAATGTTCCAGAATCAAACTGCAAAAACTACATCCAAACCAAGAAGCCACAGGCAAACCAAAATTAACTATAAATATGTTTTCTCTCCATTACATGCTCCACGAGATTGGGGTAATCACAGTGTCATGATCAAAAGAGATTTAAGAAGTGTGTGTGTGCGTGTGAGCCGTGTTTGGGAAGACTTGTGATTTTTTATGGCAATGTTTGTAAAGAAACATGTTTAAGCCTGGCAGCGCACACTCCCAGAAAATAATACGGCCTTGGCAGGAGTTCCTTGACAGCATGTTCTCAACGATCCAAAGCTTAACACTCTTAAAAACAGCATCCACCCTCCTGTTAATCAAGCCTAAACACACACACACACTTTTCTGACACTGTTAGAACATGTCTGGGCGTAAGAAGAGTTTCAAAGTGTGGTATAGATTTCGTGGATGTGTGTGTGTGTGTGTGTGTTCAGGGAATCCCATTGTGAATAAAGCTGGGAGTAGTTTCAGGTCCACACCCTGTGAGCTGAAGGGTGTGTCTGAAGATTCCACACCAAGGGGAGAGAGAGAGCAAGAGAGGGAAAGAGAGAGAGACACACAGAGGCAGTACAAACAGAATGCAGTCGTTTTATATACCAGGGGAGGGACGATATGGTTTCAACATCGCCGATACTGACACTGATTATTACTAATCAAGAAGCGCAATGAACAACAAGTGTCTGCTGTAAAAGGAAATTGGTGTCAAAATGTAAAATACACTCTCCCTCACTGAGCCACATATTCACAAATTTAATCATTCATACGCACAATCATTGATCCACATGTTCACCCATTAATTCATTCATTCACAAACTCCCACATCAGTCCAGATATTCACCTGTTAACTTATTCATGCTCTGTCATTGATCCACATATTCATCCACTCACTCATTTACACTTTCCCCTCATCAATCCAAATATTCACCCAATCACACTCTCACTCACTGATCCACGTCTTCACCCATTCACTCGTTCACACTCACTCATTGATCAACATATTTACTCATTCACCCACTTGCTCATTCATACTCTCCTTCACCGATATACATACTCATCCATTTACCCACTCACTCATGTACACTCTCCCTCATTCATCCACATATTCATCCATTCACCCTCTCACTCATTCACACTCTCAGTCAATGATCCACATATTCATTCATTGATTCATTCATTCACCCTCATTGATGAATACCTTCACTGGGTATTCACTCGATCATGCTGTCCCTTATTCAATAATCACACGTTCACCCACTCACTCATCCACGTTATTAAGAACTAGAAAACGAGGTCCAGCGTGTATAAAAGTGCGAGAGAGTTAGATCAGGGTTGAACATAATAACGATAATTAACTTAATTAACCTCGGCGTGTGAATAAAAGTATATTTCTGACATTTAACGTAATGTTGTCTGTAAACAGCTGAACAGGTAAGGGGTATGAAGGACCTGAAACATCAAAAACGTAAAATTCAAAAACATCACATTCAACCGATTTTAAAAGGGAAATAAACAGCTAATTTACATATATCACATACAGATGCAAATATAATGTCATTTACTGGTGACGGATACATGACAGTTTTCCATAAAAATTACAGCAAACACGCCTCTCTACTGTTGCAAACTGGTTAAACATTAACATTTGCCCAAGTCAGTACAACAGCAGCATTGTAAAACTTTAGTGAACGTCTGTTTACGCAAAACATTAGTTTACTGGCTTTTCTTAACTTTCTAAAGAACAAATTTGTGGGAATAAAGCTCCTGTATTGTCTACAAATGAGAATTTTCCCAAGATTAAACAATATGTTAACATGGTGGATGCAGGGTCAAATTCAGAGCACTCACAAAACCAGACACTGTTGGAAAAGACACACTCTCAAACACACACACACACGCAAACTCACATTTCCATGTCCTGGAACACTGAACGCGGCCTCGCCATCTGATAGCTGGCATTTCAAACCCAGAGAGGCAGAGGCGGAAACTGTAACTAGGGAAATGACAACAATCAGACAGGAGCATCTAGACCTCACGGGGGATTTACACACAGATACACACACGCACACACACACACACACACGCGCGCATACACATACACACACGAACCACAAGACACCAAATAAAAACAAATTTCCTATATAATTTCTTGTCTAATTACATTTATACACACATGCGCCAATGCAAAAACACCCCGAGAAGAAGCCATGTTTACTGTGCGTGTGTGTGTGTTTAGAACACCACAGGGACATTATTTAGATCCTGCTTCTGCATGACACAGATAAACACACACACACACACCGTGGCCTGTTACTGTCCGTCTTTACAGAGCTGTTCTCACAATGCTCAAATGGGCGGTGTGTTTACATGGGGTGGAGATAAGGGTGTGTGTGTGCGTGTGTGTGTGTGTGCACGCGTATGTGCATGTGTGTGTGTGTGTGCTTCAAATTTCAAAGAAGCGCTAAGAGGGAAAATGTAACATGAGAGATTGTATAAGAAGCTGAAAAAGAAGGAGAAGCAGAAAGAGAGAGAGATGAAGGAAGAGAAAGAGAGACATGGAGAGATCACAGAGGGAAAGAGACGCAGAGGTGGAGAAATTGAGGGAGGGAGAGAAAAACGGTGCGAGCGAGAGAACAGAGTGCTCAAAGGATGGCGGAAAGGAGGGAGAGAGAGAGAGAGAGAGAGAGAGAGAGAAAGAAAGAAAGAAAGAAAGAAAGAAAGAAAGAAAGAAAGAAAGAAAGAAAGAAAGAAAGAAAGAAAGAAAGTGGGGAAGGAAGGAAGGATGGAAGAAAGGAAAGAAGGGGAAAAGCGGAAGGGAGATCAAGTGAACGAGAGAGAAAAGAGATCAAGGGAGGAAGGGAGGGAGAGATTAAGGAAAAGAGGAGAGAACGAGGAAGAGAGATTGAGCAAGGAAAAGAGATATCAAAGGAAAAAGAGAGAAAGAAGTAGAGATCAAGCTAGGGAGCGAGAGAGAGAGAGAGAGAGATATCAAGGGAAGGAGGGAGTGGGGAGAGAGATGGAGATGGAGAAAGAGAGATAGATTCTAATTCTAATTTTATGTTTGAGCTGCAAAAATCAACAATAAAACCTGGCGCAGCTGAGACTGCATCACCTGTTAGAGATCAATACTGATATCTGTACTACATCACACACACACAACCACACACACGTCACTCGCTGCCATCAGATAAAACACTTTCATCACAGAAAGCAAACCTGCAGAACCAGTCTCTCCTTTACATCACCTAAATGTTAAAGTCACATCTGTAACCAGCCTGCAATGACACAGCTGATAACAAAGCAGAATGGATAACGACACAACACGCTCTTTTGTCTTGGAGACGTCATGCTCATGAAGACAACTTTCAGAAAGTTAGAATAAAAACAAACAGCCATAAAAAGCAATAAAGAGACAAAACCAGGCATCATAGCAGTATAATATGTGGTTCAAATTAGAATCCAACTTCTTCAGTTCCGATTCCAGTGCCGATACTTGGGCTTTGGGTTTGGGCCGATCCCGAGTACCGATCCGACAGCCGTTTTTAATTAATAAGTTGTGTATTTCTCTGTGAGGAGAAGACTGAGATTATTCTGTTATGCTGAAGGAAATATTTGACTTAAATACTATTTTCCTAACTAAAACAATCTAATAACTACACACCCATATGTATATGCTAAATTATTTATTATTAAAATAACATCTCAAAAATAATTTAGCGACGGTCCCTAATCCCGCGGCGCTAAAACCATCAGGAACACAGAGGTTGAGAGTGAGAGCTGGTGTTGTTAAGGACAATAAACAGTGTAATCATGTGATTTGCTTTTGGGGTTGTAGTGTGTTGCGTTGCTTGTTCTGCTCATTATCATGTCAATTTATAGGAATTGGTGTAAACACTTAACCCATTTTACCGCAGTGCCACTTCCCATGCAGATGGAATTGTGTGTGCACGCAAACACAGAAGCCTGCAGCACTGATCCAGGGTGTGTTTCCCAAAAGCATAGTTGCTAACTACATTAGCAACCAACACAGTGTACATTAGTAACTAACGTAGTGTTGCTAGCATAGTTAGCAATATGTTAGCAACTATGCTTTTGGGAACCGCACCCCTGATCGATTAGACGTCAACCGTTTATCCAACCTATTTCATTCTTACAACAAGCATATATTGGTCAAGTTAATGTGGGGGTTTCATCACAATATGATTCGTCACAATATGACGAGGTCTGCTGATATCACAGTCTGGTACAATATAATTCCGATTTGATTCGATCCAAACTAATTTGTGCTGATTTAAAACCATTACTTCCATTCATATCACACCAAAAAACAACAAAAATATCTTTTGACGTTTATTTCTGAACACAACCAAACATTTAAATGATAACTTGTTCGATATAAAACTTAATTTCACACTTTATGATGTCTAATTGATGTTTTTATTTTGGGCCGATGATATCGGCTCGTTGATCATTGAACTGATGTATCGTTACACCTCTAAGTTCATGCTCTATATAGGCGACAGTTTTAATGTCCTGGGTAGGGGTGTAACGATACGTTGATCTACAATGATACATTGATTCAATGTTCAACAAAACCAATGCATTGATCCATAACAAAAACATTGATCAAACATGATGCGTATTGTAACACCACTTTAATTTGATCAGAATGATTATTTTTATTTAAAAAGAAGACTGTTCTTCAGTTAAAAGTAATAAAATGTCAAATGATATTTTAGTTGTTTTTGTGATTTGAATGAAATGTATTAAATCAGCATATGATATTGTCTCACTGATCACTGATCAAATGAAATGTTGTAAACAAAGAACAGAATATCAATATGAAACAAGTTTATATTATTTATTTCTCTCCTTTTCAGTAGCTTTTTCCTGCACTTTGCTGGTTACAGCAGAATGCCAATTTGCAAATCCAAGCTCACAGGGTGTTAAATAAAAAATGGCCCAGGTGTAAAAT